>CATIWM010095212.1:0-17591 GCA_949671775.1 Mallotus repandus | reverse complement strand
TAGCTTATACACACTTAAACAAACATATTAAATGCTCAAAATCAAGTTTGTTAAGATTAAAATCAAGATTGATTATTGCTAAGGTCAACAATCTCCCCCTTTTTGATTTTGACAAACTTATTTTGAGTTTGAGAGAATAATATAAAGTGAAGTGTATGATAATTTGAATCAATTTTACTCCCCCTAAAATTATGCATATCATAAAATAATAACTATAAGCAGTAAGAAATTCAAATAAATAAAAATTAATGAGAAATATATATTTCTGTATTTCTCTCATTGTTTGGCATGATAAGAAATATAAATTTTAAAATTTATATTCTTTTAAAAAAACATTAAATACTTGAAAAAATATTTAAGAAACACAATCATGGTAGAAGAAAAATTTTACTAAGACAATGCATCATAAAATAGTACATGTAGCATTTTAAAGATCAAGAACTAAAATAACAAAAAACATGAAAGTTTCATTATTTCTCCCCTTTTGTAAAATAATAAAATAAATTTATAAATCATTTCAACATGATCATTTAAATAAAAGCTAGGTAATATGAAAGGAAATAATTTCAAACATATTAAATAAAAATAACATATGATTATGTAGAGTTTAGTTTTAAAGGAAACAAAAGACCAAGAACTAAAACAATGAAAATCATGAAAGTTCGACTTTCTTAAAAAAATATCTCTCCCTGTAGACAGTAGGGTTTAGCGCGCGCCCAAATTTATTGCAACCACGACACTGTTTGAGCTCAGAACTCTAGGAAACACTACTATATCACAAAGACATAGCGTGGAGATGAGGAGTCGCCACCCAGGGTAATAACTAGGACAAATCAAAGGTGGTGGTAACTCGATTCTCTAATACAAGCTAGCACCACAACCATGAGTTCTGGGTACGGAATACCAACTTCTTTTAGTCTCGTGTTCATTTAGAATTATCTTATTAATTACTATCTTATTCCCTAATTACATGTAATTTCATTAAACCCTAATTGAACATCCATCTAACTTTAAGACAATCAATCCATGAAAAAACATATAAAAAATGCATTTTAGTCGCAACGTCCCTAAATCCAAATTATATTTGATTTTAATTTTAAGTTAGGTAAATCTACATATTTTATTTACAAGTGAAATGGAACTAAATGTGAACCTATATTTTAATTGTATTAGTGAACTTAAATCAATTATTTTAATTCTAAAGAAAATGAGTCTAAAAGTCTATTAAATTTTAAAAGAAAAAGAAAAGAATTAGTGGGCTTAATTCTAATCAATTTTAGTTAAATGAAATGATCTTAAGTCTACAAATTATGAAGAAGACTTTATTAATGGGCTGAATTAAATCTAAATTAATTTTATTTAACTAAAAATTGGCCTAAAATCTAAATTAACCTAATGGGCCTAAATTAATTTTAAAGTTAATTAAATCCAAATTTATTTTTAAAGGCCTATTTTATTAGTGAGTAGACCTACACGTGGGCTTGGGGCCCAAACCAAATCAAAAATAATAAACAAGCCCAAATAAATAAATAACCACATAAATATATATATTCAGTGATTTCTAACCCTAATTCAATTTACATGTCACCTAAATTAATCTAAAGCCAGTATTGATTTTAATTAGGGTTTTACCAAATATACCTAATTTACTAATTAATTTTTTAAATTGTAGAAAATTAAAATTCCACTATATTCCCACTATTGGGGCCATTAAAATAATCTACTGAAAATAAAAACAAAAATAAAAATCAATTACAACCCCAAAATAAAATACAAAATAAAATTACAAAATAAATAAAAAATCTAAAACTACGTTCAAATACAAAATTTAATCTATGACATTCCATGGATCTTCATTAGTTTTGTTCTCCACAGTGAATTCAAATCACCCAATCCATAATCATAAACACAAAAATAAATAAGGATTAGTAATTAAACGAAATAAAAATAAAAATTAAATCAAATCAAAATCAAAGAGATAAAAAAATAATCAAACAAAATAAAGAGAAAGGAGTAGAAGAAGAAAAAATTTGATGGATACAGTATTGATACCCCTCAGAAGGTGATCACCATTGATGAAAGTTTGTGACTTTTGTTGTATTTGTCTGTGATTTTTGATTTATTTGGATCTAATTTTCAGCTAAAACTAAAAAAGGTTCGTGAAAAATAAAGAGAAGTGAGTGTGTTTTTTGGCTGACAGCTACAAAATAGAGAGAAAAGAAAATAAAATCCCTCCTCAGTCTCTGTGAAAAGAAAAGTACGTATATATAGATACAACCCTGTAACTCTAATCTGATTACAGGATAAAAATAAAATAAAATAAATTATTTTTATTATTTATCTAAAAAAAATAAATTTATCCACACACTTATCTAATAAAACAAAACTATTTATCAAAATAACAACTAATCAAAATCTAATAACAAATAAATAAATTAATTAATTAAAAAAATACGGGACCTATTTCTCCGATCGGAAGTGTAGATTTCCGATTGAAAATCTATATTTCCGATCGGAAATACAATTTTTTGATCGGGAAACTAAAAATTGCCATTTGTGGCCATATTTGGCCACTTTTTCATTCTTAAAAATCATTTGGCCGAAAGTTGGTCATTTGGGCCAACTTCGGCCATTTTCTTTTTTTATTTTTATATATATATATTTTTTTGCTTTTGAATTTTTTTATTTTTTTAAAATTTATTTTGAAATTTTAATTTTTATATTTTTTAAAAATTCATTAAAAAGATAAATTAAATAAATAAAATTTAAAATGAGTCTTAAAAATAATTTACAGTTTAGTTCAAAACAAATAAATCAGATCCAATAAATCTAATTTCACAGTCTATTTTCATCATTGGGTCCTCTGTTGCGTACATGCTCTAATCATCCCGAAATTGGGTGCTTACACAATCTATGGCTTAAAGTAGGCAGCTCACCAATGGTTTAAATGTCTCACTCAAGCCTTAAAATCACTTGGGTTCAAGGGTTCTCAAACCGATAGTTCACTCTTCTATTATGTCAAGGTTTCTATCAAAGCTTATTGCTTGCTTTACATTGATGATCTTCTACTCATGGGTAATGACAATTCCTTTTTATCCTCTATTATCTCTTCTATTCAATAGCAGTTTCCTCTCAAGGACCTTGGCCAACTCAACTATTTCTTGGGACTTGAGGCCACTTGGTCTTCTCATGGCCTTCATATATCTCAATCCAAGTATATTGTTGAATTATTGGCAAGAGCTAATATATCTCAAGCACATGCTATTAGCAATCCATCGTGTTCCAAAACATCCTTAGTCTCCACGGGCAACACTTTTGATGATCCAACTTTGTACATGAGCTTAGTTGGTGGGTTGCAATATGTCTGTTTAACTCGGCCAGACATAACCTTTACGTTCATTAGAGTCTCACAATACATGCATCATCTAACTTCTGAACATTGGATTGCTTTGAAGTTGATTCTTCTCTACCTTCAGGGCACTCATCACCATGGATTATTTATTCAAAAATCCTCTTCAAAATCCATTTTGGCATACAGTGATGCAGACTAGGGAAGTTCCAAAGATGATCGCAAATCTACCGCCGGGTATGCTATTTTTGTTAGTGACAATTTAATCACTTGGGGGTCTAGAAAATAATGGACGGTTGCTCGGTCTTCTACTAAAGCCAAATATAGAGCTTTTGCAACTACTGTAACTAAATTGCATTGGTTACTATCTCTCATGTCTGAGTTACCTTTGTCTCCTCCAACACCTCTCATTCTATGGTGTGATAATTTAAGTACAACGTATCTTACTACAACACCAATTTTTCACTCCCGATCTAAGCACTTGGAAATAGATTTCCATTTTGTTTGCGACAAAGTCATACAAATGGAAATTTCAGTTTGGTTTCTATCTTCTAAAGACCAATTAGCAGATGCTCTTACCAAAGCACTATCAAAAACACCATTCAATCAATTCATATTCAAGTTGTCGGTTTGTCCTTCTCCCCTACAACTTGCGAGAGGCTGATAGGATTATGATATAGTTATTGTGTTATTGTAGAATTCTATACATGTAAAAACTCATGTCTTACTTATTATCATGTACTGTATAAATTCTTGTATTATATGAATGATAATATGGCTCTTTTGCCTTCTGCTCCATAATGTCTTTAGAATGCAGACTGTTGAATATGAGATTCTTCCAGTAATATGTTATAACTGTGGTAGATATGGCCATAAGAGTTACTTGTGCTCCTTCAAGAGCAATTAGGTAGCTATTCCGGATGAAGGGACTTTCAGCAGTTCAATGGAACTGACTGCTAATGCAGAAAATGTTGAAACTACTAGTGGTATGACGATGGTTGATGACACTTGTCTTGGGCCATGGATGCATCTTCGATGAGGGGGCGAAGACCTACCAGTAAGGAAATAATACAGAGGCAGCCAAAATCAGTGAAGATCCTTAAGAACCGAGGTCAACGTTTTGAGATCCTCTTGAATATGGGAAATGAATCAATCATTAGCGGGAATGTAGGAGAGGTTTCAAATTTGCTAGGATGGTGTTTGGCTGAGCTGTTAGGATGCAGTCGATAGCTGTTCAGCTCTCAATAGCTCCAAAAATAAGTTTGGTAAACAATTTTTTAATTGTAATTAGTAGGTGTTAGTATACCTAACAGCTACCATTTGTATCGACTCCAAATTGAAGCTTTTAATGAATGGCTCTATTATATTAAAATATTTTTACAAAATTATCCCTATATTCTCTACCCTATTTTCATTAAATTGATGCTTATGAACAATAGTGTCTCTGCAAATTAAAGATATACAATCTCACTAAAATTTTTCTTATTTTTTTTCAATTCTCACATCATCTTAGCTTGAAGTACTCAATTATCAAGGTTAGTTAATCTAATTTTCTTTTTCTTTTTTTTACCTGTGCTATTTTCTATTTGCTTTTGAAAATCTCTGTAAAACTGGAACAAGCTCACCACCACACCACAGATGCACATTAAGAGCTTTAAAACAATCAAACATAAATAAACCGAAAAAAGGGACATTTTCTTCTCCAAGAGAAAACCCTTCTCTCCTTTTTTTTTATTTTTTTGAATAATATAAATAAACAAACCAAAAAATTTAATGAACTTGAAGATGAAGTGAACTCGCGTCTTATTTATATCCAACTATCCAAATAATTTAAAGATGTCCCTTTTTTGTTAGCATAAATCAAAACTATTGGTTTGAGAAAAAAGAAGAAAAATAAAATCCTTTTAACATTCACTTATGAAGAAAAGTTGTTGGTGCCATTGTCTCTTTGATATAGTTTAAGGAATCCTAGGGCGTGGAAGCAAACAAATTTTTAGGGTGTAAATCCTCGTGCAGTACCCTCTATTCATGTACCAAAATAGATCACTAGTTTTATTAATTTGTTCAAGTTGCTTTTTTTTAATGATAATGGCTATGATAAAATGCCAAAACATTTTTTTTTCTCTTGAATGGTCATCGAAGTATAAAGATTTTATTAATTTTCATACACATTCATTTGAAAAAAAAAATCCCTCCTTTCTAATCCAGTTCCTCCACCACCATAAACTACAATTAAATTTAGACATGATGCATTTTTTTTATTATTAGGAGAACCCATGTACCAAAAAAAATTATTAGGAGAACCTATGTACTCTTTTTCCAATTATATATTAGTTTTGGAAGTTATAGGAGTTAAAAGTTGAACCCTTTAGATAAATTAAGCTAATTTATACCTAGTTATTACAGATATAAAGATGATAGCTACTGTTGTATCATTAAATTTTCCTTTGGCTCCATATCATTGGTGAGATTAGAATTAGGGTGTATATAGTTTACATTTTTACTTTTTCATTTGTCATTCAGTTCATTTTAGAAATAAAAAAAAATGGTAGACATCAAATAGTTGTTCAATTGCAGGTCTTTTAAGGTTTGTCCATGACATATAAGCCAAGAAAATTCGGTGTATGCTATGCTTATTATAATGGTTAATTAGTTTATTGTTTTCATAATGAGTGTGTGTGTGTGTGTGTATATATATATAAAAAAAATTGATGCCTAGAATATGAAATGTTAATAGATAGCAAATTAAATCTTGTTGATTAAACTTATCACTTTAATTATTATTAATAATGAATTTTATTATTTTTAAGATGACTGTTATATAAAAAAAAGTTTTTCTCTATAATTGAACCCTTCATCTATTGTTTGTGTGGCAGAACTATGGAATATTTGATTCTAGATATTCTGTCGCGTGGATGAAAAAGAAAGAAACTAGAACTTAATATTATAGTTGCCTTTAATAGTTCCAAAAAAATTAATAAGATTTTAAACTAATAATGATCTTAAATACACATTTCTTATCCCCTTCTTCTACTGATATTGATTGCTTCTTCACTATTTAGATTGATATAACTCATACACTTCTATTTTTTTATCAAAATTATTTAGTAGTGTTATATCCGGATTGACTTCTTTTGATAATAACCTTCGCTTCAGTACTTTAGGCACATTAGCTTTTGAAAACAATCACAAAATGATGGGTTTGAGAAGATGTATTATGACTAGTTTGGTTGATGCTGGATATGTTGTTTTCTCATAATTATTTTAGTGTGCATGATGAAATAATTGACTTCATATTTGAGTAGTTGACAATAATTATTTTATTATCCATCCTTATTTATATAAATAAGTATTTAATTTTTCTTTTTTTTTTTTAACTATAGGTCATTAATGGGTCGTAAAAATAAATCAACTGAAAATAAAATAGGGGGAAGAATTAAATGGACCAATGAGTAGTTTGATGTTTTTTTGGATATTTGTATTAAAGGTACTATGATTGGTAAAAGGAGTGGAGTTGGATGGGGTGACAAAGGATGGTCATGGGCTGATAATGAAATGAAGGCTGCCAATTTAAATTTCACTAGGGAACAATTGAAACACAAATGGGATTGGATGAAGGAATAATGGAAGCTATGGAATTCACTAATAGGAAAAGAAATTGGAATAGGTTGGGATCCTATTAAAGGTACAGTTGATGCCTTAAATGAGTGGTGGAATGCAAAAATTGAAGTAAGTTAATTATAAAAATAATATTTATATATGAAATAATTAATACTTTTACTTGCATGTAATTTTTTAATTAAATTTGTATATTTATGCTACAGTAAAATGAACAATTTGCAAATTTACGTCAGAAAGGCATAGGACAAGAGCTTTACAATATTTATGGATTCTATTGCTACGGGAGAATATACTTATACTCCTTCTAGTGGTGCCTTGCCTGATGATATACGTGTGGAAGAAAATGCAAATGTATTTATCGGAATGGAAAATAACAATATAGAAGAGGATTTTGATGAGTATTTAGACAGTATAATGTCTATAGGATCTATATTTGGGGGTTCAACTTCTCAAACTACATTTGTTGATGCTAGTGAGAAGGCTACATGTAAACAAAAAACAAATGAAGGAATCACTAACTATACAACTAGGAAAAAGAACAAACAATAATCCGGTGTAGCTCAATTGTGCAATACTGTTAGAGAGCTAAAAGATGACATGAAAGAAAATGCAGAAAAGAGAAATTCCATAATGTGTAGTGTTTTGGAAGATCGACCTAGTTATCCCATTAGTGCAGTAATGGAAGATGTACTTTCACTACCAAATATGACAGTCGGTAGTCAATTGCACTTTTTTAGCACACTCTTGTTTGATCAAAAATCAAAAAGAGAAATGTATGTTAATCTTGGAGGTGCACAGACAAAACTGAATTTGCTTGAGTACTATCATACATTATGGATGGATGGTGCATGAAAACCAGGAGGTAGCCAATAGATTATTAATTTAATTTTTCATTATTTAGCTAATTTAATTTAATGTAGTTTTATTTGACATTTTTATTTGATTATTGTCATGTTTTATTAATTAACAATATTTATAAAGTTTCGTGGTTTGATTTATTTATTAAATGTGAGTGTTTGTGTGTATATATATATGATTTAATATACTCTTGAAATATATTTTTTTCTTTTTTTTATTTATTTAATAGATATGGATGTCATTTCAAACATTATTTTTTATGCTAATGAGGAAGATGAAGAATTGAAATCATTATCAACAACACTTTCAGTTGAAATGATATGCCAATATTATTCTACATACATTTACGAAGAACCTTGTATGGATTCATTTCAAACATGATTGGTGTGGTTATTAGAAATAATGAGAGGAAATGAGAAGAGATGTGTTAATATGTTTAGAATGAAAAAAAATATATCAATAAATCTCTGTCAAGATTTAGAAAATGAATACGGACTAAAAGCTTCAAAAAGGGGGTCGATTTTGGAAAAAGTAGGAATATTTTTGTATGTTCTTGCTTTGGGTGCTTCGAAGAGATAAGCTCAAGAACGCTTTCAACATTTGGGTGAGACAATCAGCCGAAATTTTCATGAAGTGATTGTGGCAATAATGAGATTTTCAATTGACTTAATAAAACCCAAGGATTCGACATTTAGTAACATTCCCCCAGAGATACTAAAGGACAATAGATATATGCCCCACTTCAAAGTAATATTTTATACATTTTCTTACTCGCTATTTTTATAAGTATACATATAACTAATTATATTTTTAAATTAGGATTGCATTGGAGCTATTGATGGCACTCATGTAGCAGCTACAGTGCTTGAAAAAGATTTAGTGCAATCTATTGGGAGAAAATGAGTGCCAACACAAAATATAATGGTTGAATGTAGTTTTGACATGCAATTTATTTTTGTAATGGCTGGATGGGAAGGAACTGCTCATGATGGACGACTTTTTCAATATGCAATTCAAAGAAAGGAATTAAATTTTCCTAAACCACCGCCAGGTATAAATATATTTATTGAACTGTTATTTTTCAATAAAAATTACTTTTTTTAAAAAATAATTTAGTTTTGTATATGTCATTCCTATTTATTATTGATAAAACATTTAGGAAAATATTATTTGGTTGGTGTTGGATATCAATAATTAGAAAGATACCTTGGACCATACAAAAAAACCAGATATCATTTACCTGAATTTCTATGTGATGGTCAGCCTAAAGGACCTAAAGAAACCTTCAATCGTTGGCATTCATCGCTTAGATGTTGCATCGAAAGAACATTTGGTGTTTGGAAAGCTAGATGGAAAATTCTACTACTTATGCCTTCATATCCATTCAACACACAACAAGATATTGTGGTTGCAACAATGGCATTACACAACTACATTCGAAGAAAGTCATTCAATGATCCAATATTTATGCGATTTGATCAAAATCCAGAATTTGTGCCGCCTGACAATTTTTCCAACACCATATGGTGATTCAATACATCAAAGTGATGAAGAATCTAGTACAACTCAAATGGATATATTGCGTGATCAAATTGCTTTTAGTTTAATGAAAGGAAAAAAAATTGAATAGTATAAATGAATTATGATTTTTTTTTTGTTAAATTATATTTTTAGTGTTAAATATTTTTATTTTATATATAGAGAGAATTATTGCTAAAATAATTCAATTGATGCTTATATATTATCTTTATAATATTGTTAATTAATGTCTAATTTAATTGTTTGGTAAATTATATTATTTTTAATACTATATATATATAGCATTTAATATGTTATTAAAATAAATCAATGGATGTCTATATTGGTCATTATATATGTAAACAGCAACAGCTACAAGTAATTATCCAAACACATAGCATTAATCAACTACCAGCTATCAGCAACAGCTTAGCTAAGCAGGCCGCTAATAAGGGAACTGGTGACATGGTGGACAAAAGAAAATTTTTTAAAAGAAGTGAAAGGAAAACAGTCATGGGCCTGGGCCAGAATGTGTCTACTGGACCAAATCATGAAGTGTCTGATGGACTGGGAATGGTTTTAAATGTAGCGCATGCAAGGAGAGGTAGAATTGATGGCTATGCAAGAAATCGAACCGGTTACCATTGATGGACTAAATGATCTATTTGGACTTTCACCTTCTGAGACAACTCCAGGGATTTCTTCTTTGGAAGTGGCTCATCATCAAGTGGTTGTGAACAACCAGCATGTAGAAAGTTGTACAAATAAGTCTGGGATAAGGAGGAAAACCAATAACAAACAAAGTAGGCCCTCAAAATCTAAGCAGGTGGTTCATCTAAAGGGCAAAAAAAAAAAAAAGCCTCAGCCAAAACAGTTTGGAATGGGATTCAGAATATTCAGTTAACTGATTTGGTTGAAAGCACAAAGGAGGATACAATTTCTAAGTCTCCAGTGCTTGCTTCGGATGCGGTTTAAGGTAGAGAAGATGATGTCAGGACTTTTGTCCAGTAAGCATTGTATTCCTCTTATCTCTTTTATTTTTATGATGTGTTTCTTCATATGGAATTGCCAAAGAGCTGCAAGCTCAAACTTCCAGCGCTCTTTGAAGTTGTTTATTAAGCTCTTTAGTCTTGCTATTTTAGTTTTAGTTGAACCAAGAATTAGTAGTAATAAAGAAAATCAAGTGGATCGTATAACTAAGTACCGTAGCTCTTTCAAGGTGGAAGCCTCGAGTTTTTCAGGAGGAATTTGGGTGCTTTGGAAGCAACATGTCCAGATGAGAGTGTTGGTGGTTAATAATTAATATGTTCGGATGGAAGCTGGAGGCATTGGTGATCAACCCTTCCTTTTGACTACAGTCTATGCAAGCCCAAATATGGCTCTTCGAAATAATTTATGGAACCATTTACGTCGCATAGCTAACATAGTTAATTTTCCCTGGATCGTTGGGGGAGATTTCAACGCCATTCTGTATTCACATGAAAATTCAAGTGGTCTGCCAAGGAGAGTGGGCAGTTACTGCAAGTTTCATGATTTTATGGAGGAATGGCATATGTGTGATATGGGTTTTATAGGTCCCAAGTTTACACAGGCACATAGGGCCATACAAGAGAGGCTAGATAATATTATTTGTAATGACAGATGGTATAATTCTCACCCAGGCTCGATTGTTAATCATTTGGAGAAAGTCGGCTCTGACCATCGCCCAAGTTTGCTGAAACTGAATAATGAGAAAGGGGGCTCGCATATTAAGCCTTTCAAGTTTCTTGCACCTTAGGTTACTCTGTTGGTTTGAAGAGGAAAACAGAGACTTATTTAATTGAAGAAAATAAAGAAAGTTAAATTGAAAGAGCAAATGTGCTGCTATTTTATTTCTACTCAATTCACACGACACAAAATAAGACGAATACCAGTGCCTTTTTATAGGCTTACAGATAACTGAAATGTAGAAAAATAAGCAACTAGCTGTTATTGACTCCAACACTAACAATCACTTCCTAATAATCAGCTAACAACTTAACTAATATTAAGAAGATATTGCAGAAATTTCCTGCAACAAATTTTGATTGTATCTCTAACACTCCCCCTCGATCCAAAATCACTCACTCCAAGTAATGATCTGAGATAAGCATGTCTTTGACTTGATAAAGCTTTTGTGAAGATTTCTGCAACTTGAACTTCAGTATGACAGAACTTCATGATTATTTCTCCTTTGGCCACCAATTCTTAGATGAAATGAAATCTCAGCTCAACATGCTTTGTTCTTCCATGATAAGCTGGATTCTTTGCCATTGCAATTGTTGATTTATTATCACAGTAAAGCTCAGTTCCTGCTTCTTGCTTCTAATATAACTTACTCAACATCCTCCTAAGCCAAATACATTGACAAACTGCTGCAGTGGCCGCCACATATTCTGCTTTAGCTGTTGACAAAGCTACGGTTGTTTGTTTCTTGGAACTCCACATGATTGCACTAGATCCTAGTCCAAACATGCTTCTAGAAGTGCTTCTTCTATCGTCTAATGAGCTTACCCAGTCACTATCAGTGAAACTGACCAATCTGAAATTGTCTACATGAGTGTACCAAATCCCAAAATTCAATGTCCCTACAGTATACCTCAATTCTCTTTGCTACTCCATAATGTTGTACTGATGGATTACTTATAAATCTTGACACAATTCCAACTGAAAATGAGATGTCAGGTCATGTGTGTGTTAAATATATCAATCCACCAACTAAACTTCTAAATTGCTTTTGATTTGCATTTTTAGCTCCATCCTCTTGCTGCAATTTTTGATTCACGTTCATTGGAGTAGCCACCATCTTGCAATTAGACATGTTGAATTTCTTTAGCAAGTCTTCAGCATACTTCTTTTAAGAAATAAACACCCTAGCTTCATCTTGTATAACCTCTAGACCAAGAAAGTAGTCCAGCAATCTTAGGTCCGTCATTTCAAAGGTGCTCATCATTTTGGACTTGAACTCCTCTACAAGTGTTGAACTTGACCCCATGTAGATAATATCATCTACATATAAGCACACTATCATGAAGTCAACATCTCCCAACTTCTTCAAATAGAGATTAGGCTCATTTTCACCCCTCATAAAACCATTTTGCTAAAAGCATGCATCGATTTTACTGTACCAGGCCCTTGGAGCATGCTTTAAGCCATAAAGGGCTTTCCGCAACTTGTACACTTTTTCTTCTTTCTCGTTGATCATAAAACCTTCTAGTTGAGAGACATAAACTTCTTCTTCAATCTCACCATTCAAAAATGCTAATTTTACATCTAATTGGTACACCTTCCATTTGAGTTGAGCTGAGTTGCCAATGCCAAGACTATTCTGACTGTTTCAAATCATGCTACAGGAGAAAAAGTCTCCTCGTAGTCGATTCCTTGTTGTTGAGAGTAGCCTTTTGTGACCAACCACGCCTTATGCTTTTGAACACTTCCATCTGCATTAAGCTTTGTCTTGAATATCCATTTTAAGCCTATTGCATTCTTTCCATTGGGCAAGTTTGTCAGCTCCCATGTTGAGTTCCTTTCAATGGACATGAGTTCTTCTTTCATTGCTTTCCTCCACTCTTCTTTTTCTGTTGCCTCTTCATAAGTTGAAGGATCTGGAACTAGCAAAACAAATTCTTCTGATTCGTATATCTCCCTTAATGATATGAATTTCTGTGGTGGTGTCTCCTCCGAAGACTCACTTGCTGAGCTGCTGGTATTTGGGCTTGCATTTGGTGTAGTTGTTAGGCTGCACTCAATTGGAGTGGAAATTGATGAACTAACTGAAGTTGAATTTGAGTGTTCATTAATTAATGGAACTTGTAACTGATCTTCCTGCTTGAACTTCCTCCATTCCATCCCAACCTGCTTCTTAATTAAACATTGCATTTCTACTGACAATTATCTTGCCAATATTGGGATTATACAATTTATATGCTTTGGATTCAGAACAATAACCAATAAAAATATATTTTACTGATTTTTCATTTAATTTTTTACGATTTTGAGAATCTACTAAAGCATAAGCAATAGAACCAAACACTTTTTTAAATGGCTTACAGTGGGTTTGGTCCCTTTCCAAGCTTCATATAGAGTGTAATTCTGAACTGCTTTTGCAGGAGAAAGATTCAATAAGTACACCGTTGTTGCTATCGCTTCTGCTCAGAATGAATTTGGAAGACCTGAAACCTTCCAATAGACTTATTGCCATCTCTACCACAGTTCTATTTTTATGTTCCGCCACACCGTTTTGCTCTGGGGTATATGGTGCTGTCAGCTCCCTTTGAATTCCATTCTCCTCTCAAACTTGATTGAATTCTTTTAAAAGAAACTCACCACCTCTGTCTGTGGGAAATACTTTCATACTTTTGCCACTTTTCTTCTCAACCAATGCTTTAAATTTTCTAAAATTCTCAAATGTTTGTGACTTGAATTTCAGAAAATACACCCAACTCATTCTACTGAAGTCATCCGTAAAAAAAAGAAAGTAGTAACTTCCTCCAAATGATTCTGTATTCATGGGACCACACAAGTCAGCATGAACCAGTTCAAGACATGTTGAAGCTCTCCATGCTTTCCCACTAGGAAATGACTTCCTCGTCTGCTTGCCATAAATACATCCTTCACATAAATCAAATGTTTGAATTTTTGGTAAGCCATGAACCGTACCTTTCCTTTCAAGTAGTTGTAATCCTTTAGCATTCAGGTGTCTATATCGAAGATGCCATAGCTTGGATTCATTTTGTTTTCCAGCAACTAAAGCAAACTCTTCCACAGTAGAGACTTCAAGTGGAAATATTCTATTTTTAGTCATTTGAACATTTACAATCACTTGGCCTGATTGTTTGTTCTTAATGACATATGCTTCATCATCAAATAGAATAGATTATCCACCAACAAACAGCTACCCAACACTCAACAAATTGTGTGCTAAGTTAGGAGCAAATTGAACATCGTATAAGAGCTTTGTTTTACCTTGGCTAGTTGTAATGGCCACGGTTCCTTTCCCTTCAACCTGTATTTCTTTATCATCTCCCAATGTGACCCTCCTTCTTTGGCTCTCATCAAGCTCCTTGAAGAGTGACATCTTGCCTGTCATATTATTGGAACACCTGCTGTCTATAAACCACACTCTACCATGTGTGTTAGTTGTGTTGCTTTGTGCCATAAATAATTTGCTTTCTCCATCAACTTCTTCTGTATAATTCACCTTTTTTATCTTTAAACCGGCAATCAGCTTTCACATGCCTAAATTTTCTACAATTATAAAACTGGATGCTGCCTTTGTTGTTGGCTCAGACCATCTACCTTTTCCTTTGTCATGGCTAAAATTCTTTCCTCGAAATCCTCCTCTGCCTCTTTCTTGGTCTGTTGCTCTTTCATGTTCCTTTGAGCCTTCACCTTTTATTTGAAATGTCTTTTCTTCACTCTTTTCCTTTGTTCGATTGATTCTTGCTATGTGTGATTATAGAGAACCCATCACCTCATCAAACGTATAAGTTGACAGATTATTGGACTCCTCAATAACTGCAACCATATGGTCAAATTTAGGAGTTAAACTCCTCAACACTTTTGTCACAACAGTCCTCTCCGAGACCTCCTCTCCATACGATCTCAATTGATTGACAATTGCTGCTACTTTTGTTGAAAATTCCTGCACTGATTCACCATTCTTCATGTGCAAATTTTGAAATTCACGATTAAGTGTTTGCAACCTCACTGTGACCACTATAGATGAGCCATGATATGCCAGCTGCAAGGTTGACCATGCCTCCTTTGCTGTAGAGGCTGCTACAATTTTTGAAAAATTTGATTCATGCACAGCTTGCTGAATGAAGAACAAGGCTTTCGAGTCCTTTTTATTTTCCTTCAATCTAGTCTCTTCATCTTGATTATTGTATCCATGCTCCACCAAGTCCCACAACTCTTGTGACTTGAACAATTTTTTCATTTTGATGCTCTAAAACTCATAGTTGTCGCCTTTAAAGATTGGCAAAGCTGGTTGGGCTATGCTCACTGTGCTGTTGTTATTTACCATGTAGAAACGCCCTAAAGTATGAAAGCAACCAGCTTTGATACCAGAATGTTGGTTTGAAGAGTAAAACAAAGACTTATTTAATTGAAGAAAATAAAGAAAGTTGAATTGAAAGAGCATATGTGCTGCTATTTTATTTCTACTCAATTCACTCAACACAAAATAAGACAAATAGCAGTGCCTTTTTATTGGCTTACAGATAACTGAAATGTAGAAAAATAAGCAACTAGCTGTTATTGACTCCAACATTAGCAATCACTTCCTAATAATCAGCTAACAACTTAACTAATGTTGAGAAGATATTGCAGAAATTTCCAGCAACAAATTTTGGATCGTATCTCCAACATACTCACCCTGGTTGGAAGGAATTTCTTGTTAGCAATTGGAATAAAGAGGGGAAGTTGCAGAATAACTTAGTAACACTTTGAGATGATTTGGGGAGGTCGAACAAACAAACCTTTGGCAATATCATTTATAATAAAAGAATGTTGCTTGTTAGACTTATGGGAATTCAGGCTGCCCGTGAAGACGAGGACTTTAGTTATCTAAGAAGATTGGAAGTCAAGTTGCGTGATGAATATAATAGAGTTCTCATCCAAGAAGAATTGTATTGGAGGCAAAAGTCTTCAAGCGATTGGGTGAATTTTGGGGACCGTAATATGTCCTATTTCCATACTAAGAAAAAAATTGCTAGTCACTGAAAGAAAATAATGTTACTCAAGCTCTCTTCGGGGGATTGGTGCACAGATTCGGATTTATTGTTGAAGGATGCCAAACTTTACTTCCAAAATCTGTACTCAGAGGAGCAACATTCTTTGATGAACATTGTCTATTTGGAAGAAGTTAGAATGGTAGTGTTTAATATGGCGCCCACAAAAGCTCCAGGATTATAGGGTTTTCAGGCTTTCTTTGATCAAAAGCATTGGGATTTGGTTAGTACGTCTATCTTTAATTTGGTGGACTTCTTTGATGGGGGAGCTTTGGATGCTGAGATCAACCAAACAAGTATTGTTCTTCTTTCAAAAATTCAGAATCCGGAGTGTTGATCATATTTCAAGCCACTAAGCCTTTATAATGTCACCTATAAAATTATTATAAAGGTGATTGCTAATCGACTCAAACCCTTTATGTCAAAATTGATTGGCCCTCTCCAATCAAGCTTTGTTAAGGGTAGGAACATAACTGATAATGTAATTAATGCTCAAGAAGTCCTCCACTCTATGAACATCAAGAAGGGTAAGAAGGGTTTTATGTCAATTAAAGTTAATTTGGCCAAAGCGTATGATAGGCTAAGCTGGCAGTTTATACTCGACACTCTCATGGAAGCTGCAATTCCCCATTTTCTTGTGAGCTTAATCATGAAATGTATGTCTTCAGTATCTATGCAGATTTCTCTTAATGGGATGTTATCTGAGATCTTTCAATCTTTAAGGGGAATCTGTCAGGGGATCCAATGTCTCCATACTTTTTTATGCTTTGTATGGAGATATTGGCACATGCTATTAACAAAGAGATGAATAAAGGTGATTGGAAACCTCTCAAAATTTCTCACCATGGTCCGAACATTAGCCATCTATTATATGTTGATGACTTGTTGCTTTTCATTCAAGCTGATGTGAGGAATGCAAGTATTAATGTTGTTCTCGAAGGTTTCTATGCATCTTCAGGGCAGTTAGTAAGCAGAGAGAAGTCAGTTCTCTTCTTTTCTAACAATACTCCTACTCAGATAAAAGACGAGATAGAAAGGAAGTTGGATTTTTTGGTTACAACAGATCTTGGGAGATATTTGGGCTTCCCTCTTATTCATGGCAGACGTACTAATAATAAGTATCAAGGGATTCTTAATAGAGTTCAAAGTAAATTAGCGAGTTGGGAAGCCTCTAAGCTGTCAATGGCGGGTAGAGTAACCCTTGCAAAATCTGTTATTTCGGTAATTCCCAATTACATTATGCAGGTCCATTCTCTTGTCTGCGAGATTTAGGGGCAAGATGGATGGTTTAACTCGAAAGTTTCTTTGGGGATCTAATCCTAATCAAAGACGAGTAAGCCTTATCAAGTGGCTGTAGAAAATTTGGAGGATTTTGATTTATAATAAATTTATTTTTATTATAAATAAGGAAACTTTCAATACAAAAAAAAATTGTACACACTACTCACATGCACCACTACTTTTTCATTTCCATGCACTCTCTTTGTCTTATG
>CATIWM010095204.1:0-27487 GCA_949671775.1 Mallotus repandus | reverse complement strand
ATAATTTTTAGCACAACTAATATTTTTATTTATCTTTCAAACTACTAACATCATAATTTTAAGTTATTATCATATTTGATTTCAATATAAGTTGGAGATTAAATCGTTTTACAAGTTATGATTGAGAAAAATATTTTCATTTGATTTTGCTCAGCCTATGATATATTTTTATGATATAAAATAATTTATTTCATAATCAAACTATAAGACTATACAAAATTTTAATTATCAATTATAATAAAAAAAATTATAGAGAAACGAACCTAAATTGATAGATTGCTAATGTTAACATAAGAAATAGAAGGGATACATATTTATATTTTAAATCCAAATTAGTATTAATATTAAGTAATTAATATTTAAATTAATAAATAAATACAAAATTAAGTAAATATTATATGATATTAATTTAATATTAAATAAATATAATATTAATTGAAATTATTATTAACTAAATACTATTTAACTTCAGAAAATATTTTTCTTTATTTTTCAGTGTTTGAATTACTTAGTGTAAATAAGTCAAAAGAAAATAATATACCAGTCAAAGAAAAATTAATTTAAAACAATAAAAAATAATTTTCTATTTTAAGAATGAGAAAACATTTTCTAATACATTTTTTTCTCATTTATTATCTTTTATTTTTATTTTTCAATATCTTCTCTTCTCATTTATTGTTTTTTTAGTATTGCAACAAAACATAGAAAAATATTTTCTTTGAAAAATTTTTTTAGAAAATTATTTTCTAAACAAAATATTTTTGAAAGATAAAATATTTTTTGCAAACAAATGACTCATGATATTGTATAATTTTAAAGGTTTTAGTTGAACCAATTTAATTCCTGGACAAAGCGACGTAGTTTTGATTTACTGCTTTGACCCTTCAGTAGCCCGAGTTGATTTAGTTCTATCATCTCTTCATTTTTTACGTAGCTATATCATCTCTACGGCCTCTTCCTTGCTTTTTGCTGTTAAGTCACTGTAACGAGAATTTTGATAGGTATTTTTTCTTTGCATTTCCATTTTTTCTGTTTCTGTTTCTTTATTTCTTATTTGGTTTCTCGGTAACAAGCAAATGTTTACTACGTAGTTTAAAGGTGATTTTGAGAACAGGCTATCTTTTGCTGGTTCTCAGTTCAAGGCAGTTCTGCTCGTTTTCTTGTTGCATAACAACCGAATACAACCGGAAATAAAAATACACCTAATAGAATCAGAACAAGAAGAAGTAGAGAATTCAACACTACCCATGATGATATAATTGTAAAACGGTGGTTTTCAATACATAATAATAATAATAATAATAATAAGATGGAAAAATAGAAGTTCATAAAAAAAAAAGAAAATTTAATTAGAAAATTTATGGGTCTGCATGTAAGGGTATTGATTAATTTATTATTGCTGAATCGAGTTTTACATTTTAGAGAAAAAATAAAGAGAATAGAGAGAAGAGAAAATAAAGAGATAGAAAAAAAATGAAGAAAGTAGTGCAACAAAAAAAAAAGTAGAGAAGAGAATGACGAAAAGAAAAAACGTAAAACTGATAAAAAAAATTATATTATATTCAACCGTACTTTTAAAAATATATAAATATAAATTAGTGTACAACATAATTTTACCAAATATAATTAATTTTGAATTGTATTATGCCTGTATTAGTGTGTTCAACTCAAATGCTAAAATTTTGAAAGGTGAAGAATGCCACTGAACCAAAATTAGAGAATGCGAGCTAAATTCATGTTTCTAGTGTTTGAGTTTTCAAGCTTTGATCCATATCTTCAATGAAACAATATTTGACCTATAGAAGGTTAAAGCATCTCCAATGTACTTTTTTATCATGAGTATAAATGAGCCGAGTTGCTTATGATTAACTCGAATTTTAGAATTTTAATCTTAATTAAAATTTAATTATAGAGTAAAAATACTATTTGTCTTAAAGCTGATTGATCAAGAAAAGATAGGAAAAATATTCAAAAAAAAAAAAAGGGAATCAATTAAGAACAAATGTATTTGAATTGCACCTAGTAAAAAATCCTCCAACACTTAACTAAAATTTTTTAGTTCAGAGTGTGATCTAATTCCATTCATATTAAGATAAAATAGAAGCAAATCTAAGTAAAAGAAAATAGATTTTCAACAAAAATACAGTTAAAACTTTCGTCCAATGAATTTTTGTTAGACATAAATAGAAGTTGATCTAATTAAAATAGAAAAATGATTTTCAATTAAATTAGAATTATATTTTATTAGAAATAACTTATTTAAAATAGGAAACATATTTTAAAAATAATTTATTTAAAATGGAAAATATATTTTGAATTGATTTAAAATTATATTTTAATTAATTCAATTTATTTTTATTAGTAAATGACTAAATTATCACTAGTGAGGAATTTCGTCTGCCATCCCCTCTGTTATATAAAAAACGATTTTGAGAAATCGAATTGCCTTTCTTTCGGATCATACATAGACCTAGAAAAATAGCGCAGGCAAAATTCAATTTGAGAGATACCAAACCAACGACATAGCTCCAAAGTATTAATTATTTTCATTGGACATAGTCCTAATTGAGTTGTTGTTTGTAAATTTTACATAATATTGATGGCTTATAATTAAAATGTTGTGTTTACTGTTGTATTTGTAATTTGGTAAAAGTGTTGCACGAACACTTTAATTACTTGACGTTTTTTTTATTCTTATTATAATATTTTTGTGTTCATGTAAATTAGATACTTCAATTCAGAAGACAGACACTTTAATTTGAAGCCATTTTTCCGTATCCATATTCCCGGTGGTGTTTGTGACTAACGTAGGTTGAAATTTAGTTGTTTTTCTATTATTCTTTTTTTTTAATTGAGATTTTTTTTTTGGAGTTAAACTCATGATTGAATTTGATGTACCATATTAGGACAATGCATTATCATGGAAAAAGGGAATATTCAAGGTCTATACCTTAACACCTTTTGTTCAATTGTTTCCTGTTTTCCATAATTTATTTATTAATTTAATTTAACTTCATTTTTGCAATTGAAGTTGCTTGCAAGCTAAGGTATTTAACCAACCAATGCTTGATTTTTTCCCCCTTCCCTCTTCCTCATTCTGTCCCATTTTGGCAAACCAGGGTACCTAAACGCAAGAAACCATTGGTGTCATATGAAGATAGTAAAGACAAACTTCATCAACTTGCAATGAATCACTACAAGGAGGCAAATGTAAGTTTTTTTAGCCAATGCAAGTAAGTTTCTTTATGTGTATTAATTGTTACTTTTCATCAGTTAAAGTGTTTGCTTCTTAATAAAATTTTTCAGGGGACTCAGTATGAAGATGCAGAGCTTTTGGCTTGCCACTCTTGGTCTGCAGCTGACCTTTTTTTTCACATCAACTTCAAGGCAAAGCCTAAAAATGCTGATGCTGCTGCTTCTCCCAAGCCAAAACTTTTTTTCGCTGAGTTAAGGGATTTTTTGTGTGGATTAAGAGTGAGGTATTGCTGTATTGTGGAGCTCGAGAATGCTGGTGTGCACATCTTAATAACCTTTGTTTTGATCAATTAAAACCCATATCAGCTATTGTAGTTAATCAATGCCAAATAATCTGTTATGTTTTGCCTCATATTTTGTTGTTTTTGTGCATTTACTTCTTGCAGAATTTGTCCAATACAACTGTTCCAAGGTTTTTGTATCTATCATCCCAGGTATTTTTACCTTTAAATCTCTACTTATCCAACAACATTTTGAGCCTAATATACATTAACATTGTTTTAAAATTGATTACTTCCTTTAATTAATGTGCATAAGAAGGAGATAAAAGGCTCATCATTTAGAACTTTATGTTGTTTGTTGATGTTGAGATTTCACGTTATTTGGATTTAAGAATGATAATTCATTCTACTCATCATATTTGTATAGAAAACAATTGTTTAGAAATCTTCTGATGCAAGATGGGAAATTGAAGATTAGCTTGTCTTAGGATCAATTAAATTGCTTTTCTACAATTAGCTTTTAAATCTCTTATTTGATTTATTTTGTTTTTTTTGTTAAATTCATGATTACTATAACCAAATGAATGTAAGTTGCTTTACCTAATGTAGTGCATTTTTTCCCTTAATGTGCTTATAAGTCATCTTCTTCTAGTTAATATGTATTCATAGTTACTTTTCATCAGCTAAGTGTTTGTTTCTTGATAAAATTTTTCAGGGGACTCAGCACGAGAATCCTGAGCTTTTGTGTTGCAAAGGTTGGCTTGCAGCAGGCTTTTTTTATCACATCAACTTCGAAGCATGGCCTAAAAATGCTAATTCTGGTGCTCATCCCTCTCGGAAACTCTTTTTCGCTGAGTTCAGCTTTTTCGTGGATGGATTTACAGTGAGAAAATGTTGTATTCTGGAGCCCGGGAATTCTGGTATGCATATATATATATATTTTTAATAATCTCTGTTTTTGGGTCAACTACAACCCATTATCTGTTGCAGTTAATCAATGCCTAATAATTTGTTATGTTTTGCCTCATATTCTTTCTGTGCAGTTTATTGTTGCAGATTTTGTCGGGTGAATCTATCATGGGATCGCTTACTCAAGCACCCCAGGTATTTTACCTTTTAAGTCTCTGATTAGATTTATGACCCTCTTCTATTTAATATGTTGAGCTTAATATGCATTAACATTGTTTAAAAATTAGGAATTTTGATTGCTTTCCTTAATTAATATGCATTTGGATTTTGATTTTTCCCTTGTGAAAAGGAGAATTAGGGCTTTATGTTGTTTCTTATTAATATTGGGATTTCATGTTAATTAAATCTAAGTATGATAATTCTTTCTACTCATCATATTTGCGTAGGAAATAATTGTTTAGAAATCTTTTGATGTAAGAAGGGAAGATTCAAAGGCTTCAACTGCAGCATTAAATTTTGACAATATGGATCAGCACGAGCAACTGTCACAATCTGGCTTTTTGGTAGACCCTGTAGATGAGGAAGATACTGAAAGTAGTGAAAGTGTTCCTGTAGACAGGGATTTGCTTGATAAACAACATGATACTGAGTGCAGATATATGAATGAAGACGAGGCAAATATAGCTATAGCAGAGGAAATTCACGAAGAAGGTACTGTGGCACATTCAAGGGAAGCATATGCATCTCCTGATTACAATTTTGCAGTAGCCAAGGTAATTGAGGCTATCATTTATATTTAATCATTTGATATATGAATTTCTCTTCATCTAATGGCCTTTACCTTGTGATGTAACCTTCAAGATATTGCGGGAAATGGAAGAGTTGAAGGGATCTCAGTTGATGCATACTCACAAAATTGATTATCTGGAGCGAGAGCTGGTACGTTAA
This sequence comes from Mallotus repandus, assembly GCA_949671775.1. Classification (NCBI taxonomy): domain Eukaryota; kingdom Viridiplantae; phylum Streptophyta; class Magnoliopsida; order Malpighiales; family Euphorbiaceae; genus Mallotus; species Mallotus repandus. The sequence goes on along the minus strand of CATIWM010095204.1, from coordinate 22,154 downwards.
GGAACATTTCCTTTCAGGTTTTAAATACAATGATTCTCCTCCTCTTGTTGATCTATTATATTTTTAAAAGGTTATTGCAGGTGGTTTTTTATGTTCTCTCTTATTTTTATGAATTTATTGTTTCTTTCTCCACTTGCCTGTTTGTGTAACTAATCCTAGTGGTGAATTGGCAATTCAGATTGAAACAAGAACTGAAATGCAACATCTGAAAGATAAATGCAAGATGTTGGAATTAAACCATCCAACCACCGGTGAATTGTTGCTTGTAGTTGGAGGATATGACGGTTATTTGCAGCTGTCGGGTTTAGACTCCTATTCTCCTTTTCAGGATCTCAAAAAACCTGTTTCTTCAATGAATTTTTCTCGTTTACACGCTTCAGCAGCAAACTTAAATGGTGAACTTTATGTGTTTGGCGGTGTGCATAGTGATACATGGTATGACACAGGTATAGTTGTTTTTCTTTGTGACTTTTCATCTTTTCTGGTGTATTGTTTTCTTTGAAAGCATGCTGCCGCTCACAAAGCAAAATTGCTGCAATTTTTTGCATGTGAAATTGAATCATACAACCCAACAACAGATCAGTGGATTTCTCGTCCTTCATTAAGGTAAAAAAAAGGGCTTTCAGCAAGTGTCTCATCAAACAACAAGATATTTGCTATGGGAGGTAGAAATGGAGGTGGATATCTTTCAGAGGTGGAAATGTTGGATGTAAATTCTGCAAAGTGGGTTCCTGTTCAATCAATGCTTGAAAAGGTACCTCCTAACATTATTTTCATTACTATTAATCCATGTCATTAATCCATTGCTTAATATTTTATTGACTAGCTAGATTTTTATTTTGTTCTTTCAGCGATGTTCTCCTGCTGCAGCCGAAATAGGCAACGTACTTTATGTTGTTGGAGGATACAATGAAGGGGGTTATTTAAAGTACGATGCCATTTTTCTTTCGTTACTTTCCTCTCTTATGTTTGATTGGATAAGGTTTTCAGTTTGCTGTTTTTGGTTTGAATCATCCAAAATATTGTTTGGTATTATTTGCTCTAGTGGGGATCAATTTTTGCTCTCAATCATCTTACAAAAAAAGGACTCATTATTTTTATAATATTTCAGCTAAGTTGAGAGATTTGATCCGAGAGAATATTCATGGACAAGACTTGAGAGTACGGCTACAAAAAGAGGAAGGCATTCCTTGGCTGTTTTGAATGAGAAATTGTGAGTTCATGTTCTATTATTTATATTTTTGTTGGTTTGGGAGAGAATACCCCGTAAATCTTTGGGAAAAATCATGACAAAATTATGTCTGCAGATATGCTTTGGGTGGCTATGATGGACACAAGATGGTATCGACGGTAGAGGTGTTTGACCCTCGTGTTGGATCATGGATGATGGAGGAATCCATGAATGAAGCCCGAGGATATTTTGGTGCTGTTGTGCTGAGAGATTCAATTTATGTTCTTGGCGGTCTGAACAACAATGGCACAATATTAGACACAGTATGCATCTCATCCAGAGAATGTATATTATTATGGCATTTCATGCTTGGATTCGGGTACATCAATTGTTTTATTCTCTTGCACAGGTGGAGTGTTACAAGCAAAGTCATGGCTGGAAAGCAACCAACCTCAAAGGATTTGGGAGGAGATGTGCATTTTGTGTTGCTGTTCTATGATCCAAGGTGGTGTGTTAGCTGCAAAAGCATTTAGGCAATCTATTGGTATATATTATTGGTTCTTTTTTTGAGACACATGCAATGTAAATTCAGGTTTTGCCTCCTGAAAGAAATCTATTTTATAGTAACAAGTTTTTGTTTTCTTAAATATGATCACAAGAAGCAAGTTTTGTTTTGCCAGGCAGAATCATGACTTCAGGTGTCTACATGAAAAATTTTGAAATTATTTCAATGTTAAGAGCATGGACATATAATAGTTTCACATTGAATATTTCCAGTCTATTTACACAATAAGAAAGCAAGCCATGCAATGCGATATAAGTACAGTTTTTTTATTTCTTCCTTCCATGCATTTGTATTTGTGTTTGATTTGATGATAGGTTTTTTTGTATTTGGGTTTTTGATTTGATATTGATGATATAATATGTTTCACAATGATATAAAAAAAGCTATATAATTTTTTTATATTTATAATTTTTCAAAAAAAAAATATTATTTATACATTAATAAGAATTGTGTATGTATTAATTAATTATTTCTGGCACTCAATGAGTAGTAGAGGAATCTAAAAAATTTAGAAAGGGGGTGCAATCTATCAAAGCTCCGCAAGAGGAAATCAGTCTCTGGTCTAATTGTTTTAGTTCACGGAAAAAATTAATGTGGAAGAGCCTTGAGAAATAGCAATAGCGTCCTCACAAGTAGGTGTTTTACAAAGTCACCTTCACAAAAAAAAAAAAAAAAAAAAAAAATAATAATAATAATAATAAAATAAAAAAATAAAAAATGATACCCTAGGATTACATCGGGAGATTGTGAAACATATTTCACCAAGAAGATAATAAAAAATTTTTGTTTCCGTTTAAATCTTCATTTATATTCATATCATGCAAATCTTTGTTTATATCCATATAATCAAAATTATCATTGTTATAAAATTCATCATCGTTTGATGGGACTGTATCTCGTGCCAAGCCAAGCCTCAAGTCCTCAAATTCTGAAGATACACTGCTGGCGTTCTCTGTCTCTTCTTCTTCTTCTTCTTCTTCTTCTGGTCTAATGCTGGCACCATCATCCTTTTCATCTTCTTCTTCGTTATCAGTAGATGCTGCAGTTTCATCTTCAGAAGGTTCGTCAGGATAATCATTTTGTGGATGAGCTTCAGCTGAGAACCATCAAAGGGTAATTAAAAGGACATGAAAATGCATTTTTAAACAGGTCAAGAAAGATCACTTTTAAGGATACACAACAGAAAAATTTATAATACCATTTGAATCATCGCTGTCACATTCTGTTTCGTGATCATAGAAGTCATCATCATTATCCTCCACTTGCACCCTGAAGTGAATATATATATATCTTAAAATTACAGCTAGAAACTAATATCCATCTCATATGCACGGATAACAATGATAACACCTCAAAGTTGCAAACAAATACAAGATGCAGATGCTTACACAGGGAATGAACTTATAGCGTCGTGCTCGCCAATATCCATGTCTTTCTTTATAGTATAGTAGTCATACACATAATCATCTGTATGTCATATGTAAGAAATAAGATTCCATTAAACATCAGGAAAAATTACAGCCAATTGTAGTAGAAGAGAAAGGGCTGAACTAATAGTTAACTGCAACTACAAATGCAACTCACAACAGGATGACCTAATTAACACAATATTTACCACTACTAATTCCAACAAAAGATGATATTGCTGGACAAGAGAGCACCTTGAGGTTAATTTAATTGCTCTATGATGAACAGCACTCTAAAAATTCAAAAACTACTATAATTGTGGAATAACACAATGATTAACAACGACACTCTAAAACCAGAATTCAGAAGAAAAACACCCAACCTTGCTCATACAAGTAAGCATGTATATCAGATGCAATATCTGCTGTTGACCTTGGCATTAACTCATAACCTTGCTTGGACAAGTATGCATAAATATCAGATTCAATCTTTGCAACAGCACTTGGTATAAACTCTCTAGGTATAGGCAAGTGGCTTCTAAGGATCCTCTGATCCTCCAAAGACGCAGCTCTGCAATATAATCTTAATGGTTGAATTACTTTCAATGAGTTTTGAACATTGTACAGACAAATGAAATTTCTTGATGACAACTTACTCCCACTCTTGCATGCCATTGGATCCTTCCTCATCATGAACACGAACAACATCATAAAAATGGTACATGTCATTCAATGGTTCTTTTCTTCCCCTACGACTTCTCCATATTTGTTCAAAACGAGCATTTTGAGCCAATGCCTAATATGAAGGGAAGAGAGAAGAGAGGTGGTGGTATGAGGAAGTGAAATAAAGTAGCGCATACATGTAATTAGAGTAAGATCTTTAATCATGCCAACATTAGGACTATGGTCTAGATAATGCTATGCAATTTTTCAAGCATCCAAGGATTGGTAAACAGATATTCATGCAATCCTAAAAAACAGTTTGGATCAACTAGGTGGATTGTAACAAGAGCTAGAATAAAATTGATATAGGCTTTCATCTCCAAAATAATCTGAAATAAAAAAAAACGTATAGTGGCTACCCAAGTGGTCATCAAGCATATTTAAACCACGTAACATTCTCTCTGCAGTTTGATAAGGAAATTTCTCCAAGTAAGATAGGAGCTGCACTCTAACTCAGAGATCATGGGAACAAGAATCTACGTAAGTTTACCAAACCCTGAGCTAAATTAGCTCATTCACCTCAAAGTTATCACTAAATAACTACTCATAGCTCACCTAAATGCTGTAATCAAGTTACTTTCAGACTACAAGCTTTCTGAAAGTCTTGATTCGTCAAACATACAAAGACTACCAAGTTTTAGCGAATTGCATGCATAAAGTGTTCAACATAAAATATCCTTAATCTCATCAGCTTGCTTAGGAGAAATTAAGCACTAGAATTTTTGCAGATCATTCCATAATGAGTTAACTAAGAAGTAAGAAATATTACGATCCAAGAAACAAAATATGAAACAGAGCATATTGACAATAAAAAGCTTAGAATCATTAGTCAAAGAAGAATTGCAACCAAACCTATCGATTTGAAGGAGAGAAACAATTATATAGAAATTATCAACTTTTCCAAGAATGAAGATAATGTGTCAACTGGCAACTGCTGCTGATGTAAACGAAACAGTACATTTTAGACTAATCACATAAACCTATCCAAATTTACCCATGCTTACCTCTTGATCTTTCCTGCCCTTGGACAAAAGTTCCTCTTGTATCTATACACAGTAGACCATAAATACTCGAAGTGTTAGACACAATAAGTACAAAAGAAGCAATTTTCATTGGATTGTTCAGGTACAGAGAGAGAGAACCAAGAGCGCTTACCCTGTCCCTTTTGAAGGTCCGGTTCTCTTCTTCAGTTCCTGCTTCATCTTTAACTGCTTCAGCTGAATTAAACTGCAACACAAGCAGCAACTCATTTGTTAAAAAGAAGGGTTTATTAAAAACATTCCTATGCAATTAAACCAAATAAACACTGCAGATGCTAACACAGCAGCATTACAAATCTTGCAACAATAAACAAAAGCAGCAAGCATTCATTCTATACCGAATTATTGAGTTACTGACCATTAACGATTGCACAAAATCATCAGTTGTCTCTGAGGTATCAACTGTATCAACATGCTGTACAAAAGCCTTCTTAGTCTTCAACTCCTCCATTGCTGTAGCATCAAAAGCAGCAGCAGCACATCAGCCCAAGAAATGAAAAAAATTGCAACTTTTATTAGCAGAGCTACAAATTGTCACAAAAAATCATACCTTTTCCATGATTAGAGTAATTATCATCAATTGACAATTTGTTAAAATTCAAAAGACGTCGCTTCAATGGCCTCCGATTAATTTCAATCCCTATTTATATCAAATCAAATCAAAATTTCAATTTACATATATATTCAAATTTGTTCTTACAGAAAAAAGAGAAGAAAAATGTTACACACGAAGAACTCACATAAACCGTCGAGCCGGGACTGCCACGACTTTCGCTTAACTCTGACGACCACCGGCTTGTCACCGGCGGTGAATTCCGTTTCGCCGCCGATAAACCCCATAGCAGTCAAAGGCTGTGATAAGAGAATGGTGTACCACTAGTTATTTATGAGGTTGATGTCATTAGTTAACGTCAACGTTTTCTCTTAAAACGCAGCCGTTCTGAGCCACAATAGCTGTTTGTTTTAAATTTACTAAACTACCCAAAACTGATCGCTAGCCAATTGGATAAATATGTAATTCTATTATAATTCACTCTCTCTTTTAAAACCCTAATGCCTCTTTCTAGCTGCTGCTTTCTTCAATAACCCTAGAATCGCCAGTTGCAGTAAAATTGAGGCTGCTACTCCTCGTTTCTCGCTTGTGCTGCTCATCTATTTTTATTCAGGTTCAATTCAATTTTTTTTCTATTATTAGCGTTTGAATCTCTGATTTGATTTTATAATTTTCTCTTTTATTTGATTATTAGGGTAATATGGTTTTGTCTGATAATATGCGTGCATATTGTCTACAAATTAGGGTTTTTGATTGCTTCTCTTAAAAAAGAGCAGAAAAGGATTAGCATTGTTTAGTTCAGATTAGGGTTTTATGTTTTTTATGTTGCTCTGCAGCAATTAGGAATTTTGTTTCTATATTTGCTAGCTACCCAGGCACATCTCTTTTGTTTTGTGAATACTGTATTTTTTTCTCGTAGAATTGAATCTTTTTGTTTTCTTGCTTGCAGGATGGATTCGCAGATTAAGCATGCTGTAGTGGTGAAAGTGATGGGAAGGACTGGTTCAAGAGGGCAAGTAACTCAAGTTAGAGTTAAGTTTCTTGATGATCAGAATCGTTTCATTATGAGGAATGTTAAGGGACCTGTTAGAGAAGGCGATGTACTTACCCTTCTCGAGTCTGAAAGGGAAGCTAGGAGACTTCGATGAATTGTTTCGCCTTCTATAGCTTGTTGTTCTTGTTTCGGCTTCTGTCATAGCACAAGATTGTTGTTCTTATTATGTTAGCTTTCATTAGCATTATTGCTATATCAATATTTCAATTTTGATTTCTGCGTTGTCATGTGACCAATGCTAAATTTTGATGTGTGAAAAATTCTTAGTTTTTATTATCCTAATCTTTCAATTCCCAGTTATTTGATTTTTTTTTTAATGAATGCTATCTGGCCACTCTAGTTATCAAATGAAAGTGTTAGAAACTCTTTTATCTGTGATTTTGTCACTGCAAAAATATGTTAATACCATACTCCTTATGAGAAGTGAATGCTTGAACATATTGTTTAAAATGATGGTTTGAATCTGGTTTTATATTTTCGCTTTTTTTTTAATGCAAAATGATTTTGGACCTAAGTAGTATAAGCATTGCCGTTGGCCATGCATAGGGCTTATGTTACTAGGCTTGAAGCAGATAAAGTAGAATGGAAGTAAAAGTAAAATTCTTAAAAGCTTCTTGGCAGTTCATGTGCAATAATCTTGAACATAATGAACCAATCAGAGACCTCTAAAAGTGCTCTGCCTTAATGGAGTTAAGGCAAAAGAAAATGAAAAATGCAAAGCCTGTCCTTCACTGGCCAGCAAAAAAAAAAAGGCACCGTAATGGAGTTACAGCAAAAGAAAATGAAAAATGCAAAGCTCGTCCTTCACTGGCCAGCAAAAAAAAGGCCAATACATATGCAATTCATTGCCGTTTAGCAAGGTACTAGTATTGTGCTCACACATTGCAATTCATTGCCATTTGGCAAGGTACCAGTTTTGTGCTCACACGTCCTCCTACTACAGACTACAGTTGCTGGCAACAGAATCAAAGACTATCTAGACATTTAGTATTAATTTTCATGGCAGATCTCGAGAGTGATAAACTATTCAGAGAACATAAACAGAAAGCTCTATGCTTCAACAAGAGGTTACTGTCCTCAGTTTTTAAGATTTTGAGTGAAAACAGGAAAACATTCAATATGATACTCGGAGAAATCTCAATATATTAGTTTTATCAAATCAAGTACATAAGCATGGAAGGAAAAATAATGCTTATGCATTCCCATCAGAATTCACTTTTTTTTAGCCCTGCAAATTCCCAGATGGTTTTTCTTAAATTCTTAGGGCAGATGTATCTAGTGTCTAAAAACTTATCTTTGTGAAGTAGAGCCAGTAAGGTTGTTGTGACTAGGTAAAATCAACTATCATATCTCAGTTCTTGGAATCTGTTTAGCAGGCTAGATTTGTAATTCTTGATTACTTCTTCCTCAGATGAATCTGGAGCAGAATGAATGATAGCGACTGCCCCAGCACGATGTAGAGCTCCGACAGCCTCGTCTGCAGAGCATTTAGGATTTAGTAATCAAAATAAACAACTCAATTTTGGCAAATTCTTGGTGTCAGAATTGTACTATTCTCCACTAATAGAAACTTCTCCCCAAGTGAACAAATAATACGATGCACTTCATAAAACAGATTTCATTGAAAAGTATAAAAATAATTACATATGACGACTTTTGATTTTGATATTTGGAAACCGCATACACTTCAATTTCAATATACATTCTCAACTAACATTTATCTGGTGCCATAATGAAATTTCATAATGGACGTAAAGTGCAAGCAACAAAATACAAGCATAAGAATTACCAGAGTGTGCGAGGGCAGCAAGAGCCTTTAGAGCTGCTATCCGAGTTTTTTCATCCTCGGCATCTTCCAACATGTGTAGCAACTCTTGAGCCCCACCCAACTCAACAACTTTCATCCTCTTTTCATCTGGTAATCAAGAGGATGCAAAACTTACATATCAAAATTTTATCAAGGGAAAATCCTTTTAAAACATTGCGGTGCCAATCCCACTATCCAATAACTTGTTATTTACAAAATTACAGTTGAGTTGTAAAGAAGAAGGTTCTTGCAAACCAATAATCTTTTCTCTTTCGACTACAAAGCAATTTGATTCAATGATACATGAATAAAAGAAGAAGTTTTTAATAACTTAATTCATTGCAAAGTGCTCATTTTTTAAAGTTTAAATTCACAGTCAAAGTCACCCATCAGAAGAAAACAGCTAAAATGAATACCCAATACATTCAGACTTAAAAAAAATTGAATGAAAGAGCAATACTGTTAATGGCGAAACGGGCTAATCTTGAAGCACCGGTTCTTTTAAAGAAGGAATCTTTAACTTGCAATAGTGAAACAGATTGCTGAACCAAATTATCCCCTGTAAAATACAAAAAAAAAAAAAAAAAAAAAACACAACTTTTTTTTTTTAATTTTCAATTAAAATCAATAACAGCATCCAATCCCATCCAATCCAAAATCCAAAAATTTCAACACAAGGCCATAAAATCAAAATTACCCATATAAGGAAAGAACTGATAACCAATAAGAGTAGCAGTCCCAGCAAAAATGATTTTCAACAACCACCCAATCTTCCTTTCAGCATCTTCTTCAACAGTAAGCTCATCTACAAAAGTTGCTAAAGCTCAATTACACTAGTCAATGAAACAAAACAACAAATCCCAAAATGAAAAATTTAAACTTTGGGATAGATACCTTTGCTGGTTTTAGAAGATGAGAAATTGCGAGATTGAAGAACATGGGGCGATTTACTTCGACACAGAAACTGCATAAATAAGCAAGTCAATATGAAGATAAAATCAAATACAACAAAGAAGAAGCAAAGTATACATTACAGTATTGAGCTGAGCTGCTAACTTGCGCATCATCATGACCAGTAAAAGGCTTCAAAAGCATCATCACGCTCTAGCAGATCCTGGGATTTAAGCGCTGTTGGGTGATTACAAAATAAGACGACATGTCGTTTTTGTTTAGCCAATACAACCATTATAAACGACAGGTAGTTCGAAAGTCATCCAAACGGCACCGTACTTAAATCAATTTTCCTCCTCACAAGAGAACCAACAAGGAGCAGCGGCGGGTATCAGAAGCAGTAGAGCAAAATGAATGCTGATACAGTTAACCGGAACAGAGCCTTAACAGACACGCGGTTCTCCGATCTAAAACCGCCGTTATCGGAGCCGGTGCTCGACGCTTTAACTCGGACCGGTTTCGAATACTGCACGCCGGTTCAAGCAGCTACAATTCCTCTACTATGCAGCTACAAAGACGTCGCTGTCGACGCCGCCACCGGCTCCGGAAAAACCCTAGCTTTTGTGGTTCCACTTGTGGAGATTCTACGGCGAACCTCTTCTCCTAAACCAAATCAGGTTCTTGCTATTCTCTGTTTGCTTGCCAAGCAAAAAGCAAAAAAAAAAAAGTTTGAATCTTTTACCTGTTTTACCGCGGCAAAGCGAGCAACTTTTTATTTAAATATGAGTTAAGCTTAGTTTAGTATCTAATTTTTAATTTAATGGTGTAGTTGATTGATAAGTGTGGAGCTTGGTTTGGTTTTTGTGTTAATTAAGCTTTAAGCTTTACTTATGTATGTCTAACAGGTGATGGGAATAATTCTTTCGCCTACAAGGGAGCTTTCTTCGCAGATTTATAATGTTGCTCAACCTTTCATTGAAACTTTATCAAATTTTAAGTCTATTCTTCTTGTTGGAGGTGTTGATGTTAAAGCTGATGTGAAGAAAATTGAAGAGGAAGGAGCTAATTTATTGATTGGAACTCCTGGAAGGTTGTTTGACATCATGGAACGTGTCGATGTCTTGGATTTTCGAAGCCTTGAGGTAGTTATTGATATTAATCAAATGAGATTGAGTACGATTTTATAGTAATATTAGTTACTCAATATTTATTTAGATACCCATTTGCTGGAATCACATTATTGTTGAGGATTTTTAATGAGGAAAATTGTTTGGTATGCTACAATTCTTCATTGGTTCATTGGTGGAATGGAACAGGTTTTAATTTTGGATGAGGCTGATAGGCTCTTAGACATGGGATTCCAGAAGCAGATAACTTCTATTATATCTCGCTTACCCAAGCTTCGAAGGACTGGGCTTTTCTCAGCTACACAGACTGAGGCAGTGGAAGAGTTATCTAAAGCTGGACTTAGGAATCCTGTGAGGGTTGAAGTTAAAGCCGAAACAAAATCTCTGAATGAATCGGCATCTTCACAACTATCATCTTCAAAAACACCTTCAGGGCTTCAACTTGAGGTATCAAGTTTTTTGTGTTTTTTCAGTTTTATGTTGGTAGTTAGTTTTTCATTTTAGTTTGTCACTTTTTTGTTTGAGTTCCCTATTGCGTGGCTTACATGAATGAGTACAAGTTTTTAAATATTTGTAGAAAATTTTCATTTGGGTCCTAAAAGTAGTTGTGTTACTTCTGTGTAACATGTAGCTTGTGATTTCTTGTTTTTCCTTTAGTGCTTGTAAAGATTAAGAGGGTTTGACTGTGACAATTCTTAAGACATAAAATTTATTCAACACTTTTATACAAAAACCAATAGAATTCAGCTGTCTGTGCTTCGTGATAACATGATTATCTTTTGTACTTGTTGTTTTTCGGCCAATGAATCTCTTTTGTTTGTTGCCCTTCTCTCCGTATCATTGTGCAGTATTTGGAATGTGAAGCAGATAAGAAACCATCCCAGCTTGTAGATCTCCTTATTAAGAACAAATCCAAAAAGATTATAATGTGAGTTATTTTATATATTTTCTAATGGATGTTGTGCAATCAATCATAAAGGTTACCGAGATCTGACCTGATTTCCACAAAAATGTCTCCTTACATTTGCAGATATTTTATGACTTGTGCTTGTGTTGATTATTGGGGGGTTGTTCTTCCACGTCTTACTGCTTTAAAGGATTTTTCTTTGATTCCCCTTCATGGGAAAATGAAGCAGGTAAAACTGTGAAATGATCCTAGTCTGAGTATGTCTATATGCTGAACTAGTCATTGTTTCTTATGACATTTACATGTTTATCATTGTTTCTTCTGACATTTACATGTTTTTGTGGCTCATAGGCTGCAAGAGAGAAAGCATTGACCTCATTTACGTCACTAACTAATGGCATTCTTCTATGTACGGATGTTGCAGCACGTGGACTTGATATTCCTGGTGTTGATTGTATAGTGCAGGTAGCATAATATTGATAACTAGATAAATTGTGCAGTTAAAGAATGTATGTTTAGATTGTTGACCTTTTCCTTTATACTCTTCAATGTCTAAAATACTTCATTGTTTTTTATTGTTTTATTTGCAGTATGATCCCCCTCAGGATCCCAATGTTTTCATTCATAGAGTTGGCCGAACTGCTCGATTGGGTAGACAAGGAAGTGCTATTGTTTTCCTGTTGCCAAAGGTTCAGTTGTTACATCTCTATGTCGTTATTCGTCATTTGATATTCTACTATGCTGCTCTATGTTTATGCATTCGCTTAATTTATGGTTGGGTCTATTTTGTGAAAAAAATAATTGGTTTGGTTATGCAGGAGGAAGCTTATGTTAAATTTCTGCACTTAAGAAGAGTTCCTCTTCAAGAAAAGAAAATTACAGATGATGTTCCAGATGTTGTTCCTCAGGTAACCATAGTGAGCCCTTTTACTATATTTCTATATGGTGTCCATGTTGCCATGCAGTGGTTTTTGATATTTGATTGTCAGCAGGCAGCAGCATATTCTAAAAGCATCAGAGATAATGGGCCTCAGTTCTCAATTTTTTTAAAATGTTGCACCATATGAAGAAATTTAATTTTTTTTTTAAATGTTGATTCTTTTGATGGCAATATCAAATTCTTATCACTGGCTTGCCTTGAAGATACTATGCAATACTTCAATTTTGTTCTCCTCTTCACTTTCATTGGTTGATTAACTAATTTCGTCACATAATTTTCAGATACGGTCCACTGCCAAGAAGGATAGGGATGTTATGGAGAAAGGACTGCGAGCATTTGTTTCATACATCCGTGCATATAAAGAACATCATTGCTCCTACATTTTCAGGTTACAAATTGCACCTCTATATGAACTTAATTCTCTCCCTCTCTCTCTCCTCCTTTCTCTTAAGCTGTCTTGTTTACTGGGTTAAGAATACTCCAGTCTTCCCTTCTTAAAACCATTCTTCAGAAGGATTGCAACTTGATGTTTTAACTGTATTTTGTGTTCCACAGATGGAAGGAACTTGAAATTGGAAAGTTGGGCATGGGACATGGCTTGTTGCAGCTCCCATCGATGCCTGAGGTAAAGAACCACTCACTTTCAACTATTGGTTTTACTCCAGTTGAAGACATCAAACTAGAGGACATCAAGTACAAGTAAGAACTGTTAGCTGCTCTTTAAGATTTCTATCTTTTTACTTTTGAAGTAATATCTCATAAGTAGAGTCAACGAGTAGAATTGGTGTTACTGATGCCAGGCCTGATTTTTTTTTTCCAAAAATGTTCACATTTTATGACCAATGGTTCTCATTTTTACTCTGCAAAATTGTGTCTCATGTTGACAGCTTCTGGCAAATGTTTTTGTACCCTTGATGAATGTTTCCTTCCATGCTTTATTAAACTTGCATGAAATGATAACAAGTTGTTCTTCTTGAGATATTGGCAATCAGTTGTAATAGCTAATGACCGTAAGCAGGGATAAATCGCGCCAGAAACAAAGGAAGAAGAATTTGCAGGCAAAGAAAGAAAAGCAACAGCAAGAACCAAAGCCCCAAAAGCCCAACAAGAACCCTGGTGCTGTCCCCCCAGTTATGAGGAAAAAAACAGCTAAGCAGAGACGGGCTGTCCAAACAGTTGAAGATGAAGATGAGTTGGCTCGGGAATATCGTTTATTGAAAAAACTAAAGAAGGGAGCGATTGATGAAAGTGAATTTGCAAAGTTAACGGGAACTGAAGATTTACTTTAGACTGGATGATCTACAAATGGTCATATTTTGTGAACTAACATGATTGGATTTCTGCTGACACTGACAGTGAAGGTTTCAAAAGCAAGAAACAGAGCTTAAAATTCATGCTAGGCAGGTTGAAATAGTCTGGATATTGTTTTGAAGGTCACATTCTCAAAGATATGAGCAAAACAATTATTGTGAAAAATTTCAACTGGAAGTGGAAAGAGCTGCGACTCGCTGTTAATTCTGCTTCTGGCATGACAAATCTTATTTCCAGTTTTATTTTCTTCTTCCCTTCGTATCCCTTTAATCCCTTTGATAATATATTACTCAGACTGCAAGAAATCAACCAAAATTTGAAATTATACCTGTATCCTGATATTGATTAGTTCATTACACATGTATACAAAAATATATAGTTTTGTTCCCGTTTTAAATGTGGTTAGTGATCACCATTTACCAATATAGACAGGATATAATGATGCATCGAGTTGTGTACTCTATGTCAACTAGATTATGTTTCTAAGAATTTTAAAAACTCGGCATATGCTTATGCAATACATGGGTGATTAAAAATACAAATAAAAATATTGGACAAAAAATAGTTTAACTTCTGAAAAATAAATTGGTAGATGCAATTGGATAAAAAAATTCATATTTTATATTATAAATTGAAAAAAAAAAACCTTAATTTTTATTTAGTCATTCTTCTCTCAATATAAAAAAAAATGGATAAATAATTGAAATTTTTTTATTTTCATGCAAAAATTCGGTGTGAAAAAAAGTGATGCAGAAAAATTCAACTAATTTTTTTAATTATTATTGAAATTAACTCGAGTTCCAAAAACATTTAACATCATAAGTGTTAGAAATTTTGAGTGTAGAACAATTAAGAATGGATCATAAACCTAAAAAATTATTGACATTGAGAATGGGACTTGTGAAAAACATTTAATATCATAAGCGTTAGAGATTTTGAGTGTAGAACAATTAAGGATGGATAATAAACCTGAAAGAGCCCTTGCCGAACAAAAATCAAAACTTAAAATAAATAAACAAGATTTGAAAGAATGTTGAGAATGATGAATGATGAACACAGTAATTTAAGGAGTTCGGATTTAACAATAATTTTACATCTCCACCTAACTTATCCCCAAGTTAGGATTTTAAATCATCACAATCTATTTCCCTATATTGATTTTTACAACTTGAGTTTTAGGCTCAACTCAAACCTTACAACTTGAGTTTTCAAGGCTCACTCAAAAACCGATTCACAAGGGTTTTGAAAGCTGACACTAAAACCAAATTCCCAAGTATTTTAATGGCTAAACACTTAAACCAATTCCTTTAGAAAAAACCTCACTTCCCTTTTTCTAAACCCAAAAAATAGAAGAACAAGAATTTCTATTCTAACACTCACCAACTCTCACAAGAGTTATACAAACATAAAATGAATTTGAAGAGAGTTTTGAGAGCTTAATTGAATGCTTGAGAGTATGTAATAAATAAACAAGTTTCTTGAACCTTCAATTAAACTCAAGGAGGTGTTTATATAGATAAACACTAAAAAATATGGCTGTTGGAGGTATCAAACACGTCTCCAATGTCTCTTATTGATTTTTGAATTAATTTAGACTTTTTGCAGCTGAAACGACGCTCACGATTGTGAGGGTAGTGTTCTAACTCGTGAGGGTTGATTTAAGGACCGTTGTATTTAAAAATACCCATTGAATGCTGTCAGAACTGACCCTCGAGAGCTGCTCATGATCGTGACAGTAGCTTGTGGGCGTGTCTGACCAAAAGAGTTAAAACCGCTCAAAATGAGCACCAACAAGGGACAACTCATGACCAAATCATGAGATGCTCGTGAGCTGGATTGAAGACAATCGAATCGGCCTAAAATTTCTTCATAAAAGTTGTAGATAATGTCTTATCTTTCCATATCACTTTGAATCACCTCAATTGGATCTCTGTAGCTCAAGATATTTCTAAAATACTAAGAGTTGCACAATCTAAAATGAAAGCTGCATATGCTGAATTCGACTCAAGATTTGCATACCCAAATGAGCTCGGATTTTGACAAGTAAGCTCCATTTAGAAAGCTTAAGATGTCTACTTCAAATGTGAAGAAGATAACTTTCTCATTATAAAGCTCTAAGGATGTTAAAAGTCTCCTTGAATCTCAAAGGTCGAATTAGCCCAAAAACATACTTATGAATCCTGGTCGTGAACCAATGTCCAGATATGTTTTTCTCTAATATTTATACTCCATTTTGAATCCAATTGAGTACTAACTTATACACACTTAAACAAACAAAATTAAATGCTCAAAATTAAGTTTGTTAAGATCAAAATCAAGATTGATCATTGCTAAGGTCAACAATCTCCTCCCTTTTTAATTTTGACAAACTTATTTTGAGTTTAAGAGAATAATATAAAGTGAAGTGTGTGATAATTAAATGAATTTTACTCCCCCTAAATTTATGCATATCATAAAAATAATAACTATAAGAAGTAAGAAATTCAAATGAATAAAAACTAATGAGAAATATATATATATATATATTCCCCTTGTATGGCATGATAAGAAATATAAATTTTAAAAAACTTGTTCTTCTTTTGTTAGAAAATAACAATATTAAATACTTGACAAAATATTTAAGAAACATAAACATGGTAGAAGACAAATTTTACTAAGATAATGCATCACAAAATAGTGCATATAACATTTATGTTGAAACAAACTTAACTATCACATGATTATGTAGAGCTTATTTCTAAAGGAAAAAAAAAAGACCAAGAACTAAAACAATGGCAAAAAAATTCCTCCCCCTTTTAGAATACTAAATAAAATTATGCAAGTAAGCAAAACAAGGCTTAACATCACAGATATTAAAATATGATAACGTGATCATTGATTATCATAAAAGCTAGCCACACTTACAATGTATGTAACAAATAAAATGTAACAAATAACAAGGAAATAAATAATAATCACAAAAAGAAATAAGCTTAAGCAAACTTAAATTTTTCTCCCCCTTTGGAAAAATAAAAAAGAATTAAAGAAACATGAATTGAGAAAAATAAGATTGCATTAATAAAAAGATAGGAGTACAATGATATTTAAAATATCAATTGTAAAATAGATATAAACATACAACCCTTAGTTCATAAATTGAAGGAAAATAGAAAGTAAACCAAATAGATACTGACGAGCAAACAAAGAAAAATGACATAAAAAGAAGCTAATTTTGAGGAGGAGATGAAGGAGGATGAGTGAAAGTCGTATATGAGCAGGAACCACTTAATGCTCTAAAAATAATTAATTTACTGAAAATAAAGTTCAATAAAAAAAATGTTAAGATCAAAATCAAACACTTAAAAAGAATCAAATTAATTACGTAAAACAATCAAGGCAATATGATAAGCACAATATGATTTCACATGAAAACAAATCCAACCATCAATTCACTAATTTAAACAAATAATTAAGACAAACTAGAACCATCAATCATGCCTAGTTCATGCTTAATGAAATTCATTATCTATTCATTGAGAGGTTTGGTGAAAATATCTGCAAATTAATTATTTGTATCAATAAACTCAAGTGAGATATCACCATGTTGAACATGATCACACAAGAAATGATGTCTAATATCTATATGCTTGGTTCTAGAATGCTGAATGGGATTTTTGCTAAGGTTTATAGCACTTGTATTATCACATTTGATTGGAATGTGATCAAGTTTAATATCGTAGTCCAACAACTGTTGTTTTTTCCACAAAACTTGTGAACAACATAAACTTGCAGCAACATATTCTGCTTCTGCAGTGGACAAGGCAACCGAAACTTGTTTGTTACTAAACCAAGAAACTAAACATTGTCCTAAAACTTGACAAGTTCCGGAAGTGCTCTTTCTATCTAGTAAACTATCAGAAAAATCTGCATCCAAATAACTAATCAGGTCAAAGAATGAACTCCTAGGATACCAAAGTTCTAAACACAAACTTCCACTTAAATACTTGAAAATTCTTTGGATTGCATTCAAGTGGGACTCCATAGGACTAGATTGAAACCTAGCACACAAGCAAGTAGCAAACATTATATCGGGTCTACTAGCAGTTAAATAAAGATGGGATCCGATCATACCTCTACATCGATTTTCATCAACCGGCTTGCCATTCTCATCCTTGTTGAGTTTGGTTGTGGTACTCATTGGAGTTTTACTTGATTTGACTCCATCGAAGCCAAACTTCTTGAGAATGTCTCTAGCATACTTGGTTTGATTAATAAAAATCCCATCTTTGCATTGCTTGATTTGTAATCCGAGGAAGAATTTGAGCTCACCCATTATACTCATCTCAAATTCTCCTTCTATTAACTTAGAGAATTCCTCACACAAGTAATGATTAGCAACATCGAAAATAATATCATCCACATAAATTTGAACAATTAATAAATCATGTTTGGATTTCTTTATGAAAAGAGTTGTATCAACTTTTCCTTTAGAGAAGCCTTTCTCTAATAAAAAGTTACTCAGCCTTTCATACCAAGCTCTTGGAGCTTGTTTCAATCCATATAATGCTTTTAAAAGTTTAAAAACATGATTTTTAAAATCAAAATTTTCAAAACCCGGAGGTTGTTCAACATAAACCTCTTCTTCAATAAAACCATTCAAAAATGCACTTTTAGCATCAATTTGATAAAGTTTAAAATTCATATATGATGCAAATGCAAGTAGCATTCTAATAGCTTCTAATCTTACAACGGGGCAAAGGTTTCATCATAATCAATGTCTTCTTCTTCATTATAACCTTTAGCTACTAATCTTGCTTTATTCCTAGTTATGACACCTTGTTCATTCATCCTATTTCTAAACACCCATTTGGTGCCTATAATAGGATGATGTTTCGGTCTAGGAACTAAAGTCTAAACTTTATTTCTCTCAAATTGATTTAACTCTTCTTACATAGCAAGGACCCAAAATTCATCACTCTAAGCATCATAAACATTTTTAGGCTTAATTTGAGAAATAAAAGCTAAATTAACAATTGACTTAAGTTTAGACCTTCTTGTTACCCCTTGTGTAGTATTACCAATGATGAGATTTTGAGGATGTGCTTTCTTGAATTGCCAATCCTTTGAAACATCATCCTTCAAGGTAGATTGAGGCACCTCCTCACTTTCTTCCTTGTTTAGACCTTCAAGTTCCAAAGGTTTGCTAGTAATTTTATATTGAGCATTTGTTTCCATGAGTTCACCTACATCATCATCAATACTACAAAAATCCTTTCTAGGATCAGGTGGATTAGATTCATCAAATACAATATGCATGGACTCTTTTACTACAGGAGTTCTTTTATTAAACACTCTATATGCTTTGCTAGAGGTAGAATAGCCTAGGAAAATTTCTTCATCGGCTTTGGAGTTAAATTTTTCAAGATTATCCTTGGTGTTTAATATAAAACATTTGCATCCGAACACTCTTAGATATAAGATATTTTTTCTATTGTTCCAAAGCTCATAAGACGTTTTGTTTAAAATTGATCTTTTGAAAACTCTATTTGAAATATAACAAGACATGTTAACGGCTTTCGCCTAAAAGTATAAAGGCAAATTATACTCATGAAGCATTGTTCTAGCCATTTCCATTAGAGTTCAATTTTTTCTTTCAACTACCCTATTTTGTTGAGGAGTTTTAGGAGAAGAAAATGTATGTGAAATACCATTTTTATTACAAAAGGTTTTGAAAATTTCATTTGTGAATTTGGTTCCATGATCACTCCTAATGGAAGTAATGCAAAAACCTTTTTCTTTTTGAAATCTTTTTGCAAAATTTTCAAACACATTAAAAGCATCATTCTTATGAGCAAGGAAACACACCCAAGTGAATCTAGAGTAGTCATCAACTAATGCATATGCATAGTGCATTCCACCGAGACTGACAATTCTAGTTGGACCAAACAAATCCATATGTATAAGTTCAAGTGGTCTAGAGGTTGACACAATATTTTTTAGCTTAAATGATGACTTGGATTGTTTTCCTTTTTGACAAGCATCACAAGGTTTATCCTTAGTGAATTCAAGTTTAGGTAAACCAATCACAAGTTTATGCTTATAAAGATCATTTAATAGCTCAAAATTTGCATGTCCTAACCTTTTATGACATGTCCATGTGTCATGAGAAATAACCATCAAGCATTTAATATCCTTGTTATCAATTTTATTCAAATCAATAACATAGACATTGTCAACTCTTTCACCATTAAAAATTACTTTGTCTTCATCAAGACTACTAACAAAGCAATTTTTAGGATAGAAAGTCACTTTGTTTCCCATATCACATAATGGACTTATACTTAATAAATTATGTTTGAGACCATCAACAAGAAATACATGATGTATAGATAAGGATTGAGAGTTACTGATTTCTCCAATGCCAATAGTCTTTCCTTTTGCATTATCCCCGAAGGAAACATATCCCCCATCTTTACCATCAATCTTGTTGAATTGCTCTTTGTCTCTGGTCATATATCTTGAACATCCACTATCAAGTTACCATTTACTTTTTATTCTTGTGGACTTCAAGCATACCTAAAAAAATATAATTTACACATTCTTTTAAACCCAAACCTTTCTTGGCCTAGGTTGGTTAGTCTCAAGGTAATCCAAAGGAAGTAAGTTTAAGTGTAATCTTCTATAGAAGGACACATTGCTAGAGTGACCTTTGGTCATACAATAAAAATACTCAACATTGGCAAATTTATTTCTCCTAGGGTGATATGCTTTCCTAGTGTATGAAATATGCTTTATATTTTGTGGTGGTGAATGTTTTCTATAACTCTCTTGAATCATAATGTCAGACATACATTGACAATGACAATGTGTAGTTTGATAGGTTTGTGTAACATGTTTATGTGCATTGTGTTGTGTAACATGCTTAGGAGTGTTATGTCTAGTGTAAATGTAGGCATGTTTGGGTTGAGGTGCTCTAGTTTGAGCCTTACCTCTTTGTGTCAATGGGGGTTGAGTCTTATGAGACTTTCCTTTATTATTTGACACTTGTGACCTCTTAACTTTGAAAGCTTGATTCTCATTTTTTGAGGTAGAAGCTGTAGAATTATGTGCTTTAACAAAATTAATATGTGATGATGATGAGGAAGCCATTCCATTTGTATATCCAATTCCATGAATATCTCTAAGGATTTTTTGAGAGTCAAGAATATATTCAAAGTTTCTTTTCACTTTAAGAGTTTAGAAATAAAATTCTTTAACTTTAGGACCTCCTTATAAAGTTTTTGATTTTCATCATTTGCTTTCTTTAGTTGGTCTTCCAAGGAATTTGAGTTTTTCAAACCAATAGCAAGTTCATCATTTGATTTAACTGATTTAAAAAATTCAATTTTTAAATTTTCAAATTCCTTAGTTAAACTAGTTAACTTATGCTTATAATGCTTCTTCTTAGCAAGTACACTTTTGCATTTAACCATAAGTTTACTAGCAATAGAGCTCTCATCATTATCATCATCATCATCTTCACAATCACTAAAGGAGTTAGAAATAAATGGTACATCTTTTTCATCTTCAAGAGCCATGAAGCAAAGGTTGGCCACTTCTTATTGTTCCTCTTCCCTTTCGGATTCAGAGGAGTCATCCCAAGTAGCTTTGAAGGCCTTTTTCCTATCATTTGCTCTTTTGTTCTTGAACTTGAGTTTGGGGCACTCACTTCGGATGTGGCCTGGTTTCTTGTATTCATAGCAAGTAACTTTTTTGGTTTTCTTATTACCTTCTCCTTCATACTTTTTGTTGAAGTCTCTTATTCTTGAGGTATGTTATTTTCTTAAGAACTTCTTGAAGTTTCTAGTGAGCATAGCAATCTCACTATCTTCATCACTAGAATCTTTAAGGTTTTCTTCTTCACTATCATTTTGTGAAGCTTTTAGTGCAATGCTCTTCTTCTTCTTTCCTTCTCTTATTGCTCTTTACCTCTTTGCTTTATTATAAGCTCATGGGTGAGAAGCTTTCCAATAAGCACGTCGGTTGAAAAAGTAGCAAGGTCTTGAGCTTCCTCAATCGAAGTGACTTGAGATTCCCAATCCTTCTTAGGTAGGATTCTTAAAATCTTATTGTTTACTTCTTCCTTGGTGAAATGTTTACTAAGTTTCTTGAGGGTGGTGACAAGAGCATTAAGGCGATTTGTCATTTCGGTGATTGATTCTTGAGGCTTCATTTTGAAGAGTTTATACTTATACATGTGGAATTGAACCTTCTTACTTCTTACATGGACATTTCCTTTATAATGATTTTCCAAGGTTTCACACATTTCCTTGGCCGAAGTGCAATGTTGAAGCTTGCCTCCTTCTTCTTTTGACATGGAAGAGACTAGAGTAATCATAGCCTTTTTGTTTTTGTGATTCGCTTCTTATTGAATGGCATTCCAATCATCTCTATTAATCTCAGTTACCCCACCATCAATTGTAGCTTTGGGTGGTTCCCAATCTTTTCGAACAATATCCCAAAGTTTGATAGAATCACAATCTAGATAGAGCTCCAATTTGAACTTCTAATGAGGATAATCACTACCATCAAAGAATGGTCTAAGAGAAGAAATATTTTGAGATTCACTCCCCATGATCTTGCATTCTAGCAATAAAGTACCTAGAATTCAAGCTCTGATACCAAATGAAAATGCCCTAAA
>CATIWM010095203.1:0-18220 GCA_949671775.1 Mallotus repandus | reverse complement strand
TTTACTAATAATTAGTTAAAAATAGGAAATAATTCATAAAAATTATTTTAATACTATTCATCATCCAAAAACTGTCCAAAACATAATAATTAACAATAATTTCAACTAAAATATAAAAATTACTCATTTATACTAATTTTTCAAAAAATTCATTTTTCACATAAACCTTCGGAAATTCACAATAAAAGTTCTACACATAATTTCAATAAACTTTCTTCACAAAGCTTGTTCAAAATACAACAAAGAATTTATTAAAAATATAAAATTTTTCCGATCCGGTACTGTCAGGAACAGTACCGTAAACAGTACCCCGAGACCTGGAAAATTTGAAATTTTCAGAAAAATAAATAAAAATCATATTTAGTAAGATCACAACCTCTAAATCAAATAATCTCAAAGAAACTATATCTAATAAAATCAATTAAATCTTAAATTCACAAATAACTTAAAATACCTAAAAATATTCGTCAAATATTCTATGGATGTAGATCTGATACGTGGTTGGTGGCTACGGACTCCTGGTAACGTGAGGGATGCAAAAAAACTAACCTTGTCACCTGAAATCTGCCATAAAGGTAGAAAATGATGAAAATAGGCCGATTGATCTCCTTCAATTTTTGGCATTTCTGGACATTTTCTTGTAAAATAAAAGCTAGGTAAAGATAGAATAGAATGAGAAGAAACTATGGTTTGAATTTAGAGTCGATCGGAGTTCGTTTGGGTGTTAAATAAAGAAGATAAAAAGTTTAGAGACTAAAAGGAAATTTACCATTAAAAATGTTAAAACCCGCTATTTCTTCTTCCTTTTCTTCGGATGATGCAGACCAAATTCCCTTTTATAATGGGGATGGACACCCACGCGTCCATCCCCCTTTGGTACTTTTTTTTATATAAAGTAAAAATTAAAAAAATAAAATAATATAATAATATAATAATAAAATATATCTAATTTTATTATTTCCTCTAAAATACACATATATATTTACACACTGCACAATTTTTAAAAATGTATTAAAATACGTTAAGTCAATAATATTAAAATAATATTTAACACCAAAATTTAAATTAAATTTCACTAATAATCAAATATCACAATTAATAAAATATTTATTAACACTGAAAATCCCGAAATTTAATTTTATAATTTATAAAAAAATTTGGGTTATAACACAATTAGAATTTGCGCTTTTAAAAAAGTTGTAGTAATAGTTGTTTCAATTTATTGAAACAATAACATCGTCAATATCTCTTGATTTATATTGTATGCTAGCCATATTAAGAGTAGTGATGACTTTTTATTAGAATTGACGTTTCTCTTTTACAAAAAGGGAATTATTAATGGAAATTTGAAATTAAGAACATTTAATTGATTTTAAAAAATATAAGGATGAAAAATTAAATTAAGACAAATCTCAAGGAATTTAGTATGGTTTAATATCAGTTTAACACGATTTAGTACGTTTTAATATTTTTCAATTCAAAGTTTTGGTTTGGTTGATAACGGAATAATTCAAATATAATATTGTTACATGACTATTTTTTATTATAAGATAGTATTCTATTATTTTTTAGTTTAATTTCACAAATATTTTATTTTTTATGATTGATTAATTTTTTAATGTTTGCATTATTTTTCAATAATGATGAAATATTTTTTATATTTTTACTGTTTATATTATTTCAAAGAATTAATTTTTACATTAGTTAAGATTATTTATGCTCATCAACGTGCTCCTCAATGCTTTAACAAAATTATTTATTTCTATTTTATTTATATGGTATTACTTTATATTTTATTTATAGTAATACACATGATGATAAAAAAAAATTTGATAAAATTGTAGACAAAACTTTGGAAATAAAAATATTTTACTAAAATTCTTAAATTTTTTTGAAAGTTTTTATCTAATATATATATTAAAGGATATATAAGTAATTATTTTAGCATTAATTAATTTATGCCAAATATTTTTAGCACAATTTGTGCCAAAAAGATTTTTTTTAAATATATCATATTTATCTAATTGTTATCTTAGAAATATAAAAATATATCTAACTATTGTCCTAAAATATTATTTGAATCTTTCTAACAGGTAGTAGGTATGGTTGAAATTTAAAATATTAAATCCAACGGTTAGCCTTTGCATGACACCATATCATGATGACACTATATAATAACCCCATCCAAAAATGTTTTCCATAAACCAAATATATATATATATAAGCAAAATATAATTTCGGATGTAAACAGCTAGTGAATAATACTACTTTGAATGATAATGATATGCAGATTACTCATATCACAACTATTGAATAAGATTCTATTTTTTAAAGTGAATAATTTTTTCTTAATTAAGAATCATATCTAAATTAATTAACTAACTTTTAATTCTGGATTCTAAAAATCCTAAAACTCCGCCCCTTCAGAATCTTAAAATCTTAATCACTAAGTTTGAAATCTTCATACCTAAAATTTGCACACAAAAAAAAAAAAAAATTAAATTCACCTTGTTTCACTTTTATTAAACATGTTGCTAAATAACTGCTGTTATATCAAGTATATGCAATTGATAAGTACTACAATACCAAAAATTTTTACTTATTTCAAATGTATTGCATTCAATTATCGAATTTATAATTGACATACACGTACCATTTTATATTCCGGTATTCAAGATAAAAAGCATTTGTAAGAAAAAATTAACTCATGATAACCTAAATGATCTTTATAAGACCTTTAGAGTGAAAAAGAGAGGAAAAACAAGTTATATGATACTATAGTTGACTTATTTCTTAACAATTTAATTTATGCTTTAACAATAGCATTCTATTTATGAAGAATTTTTGTATGTTGGGTATAGATTTTTAAAATGGCGAAGAGTAGGAAACAATTAATTGATGTTAGCCCCACATTCAACAATCGACCACAAAAACAAGTAGAAAAAAAAAAACAAAGAAAATTAGTAATTAGTAAAAAGGAAAAACTGAATGATACCTCAAATATATTCATATTTAACTAATAACTTATATTTCTAATTAAAAGTGACTTGCAGAACAAGAAAAATCAAATCCAAATAGGAAAAGGCGTTCCTTATCTGGAAGAGTCCCTCGTTAGGAAGACTTCTGGATTAGGAGAAACCACTTCAACTGAGGACAAATCTTATAATGAAGAGGAATCATATCCTTCTCAGATTTGAGCATCTCATTCCCTATAAGTACTTATCACCTTTCTTCATATTATTCCATTCAATTCTTTTTAGTTCTAAATTCTCTCTAAATTCTCTCCTTACCCTCTCTCTAACTTAAGTATCAAAGGATTTGTAGGGGAAATCTCATATCTCACCAGCTTTTTTGTTGATTGCTTGACCACAAAATTCAGACTCCGGACATCAAGTTATCACACCGAAGAAGCATGAGTGGTTTAAGGTGGTATGTAGCATTGCTCACCATATTGGTTACTGTTGCTACGAGTACGAATAACAATTTCCAAAAAAAAAAAAAGTACGAACAACCCTTGTGTTCATGCAAGACCGAAAATTCACGTGCATTGTTATCGATGCACTGGGCGGGAATCACATCCATTGCTCATCGAGAGACGATGATTTAGGGCAACATGCGCTTCCAGTAAATGGTCATGTCGCCTGGAGCTTTAGCAAAAGCATTTTTGGAAACACAGAGTTCAAGTGTGACATGGACTGGGATCGTGGTCATGGTGTCTTCGAAGTTTTTTTGGCAGGGCCCGGGACTTCAAAGTAAATGCAACTTCAAGGATTGTTTTTGGTATGCTATGGATGATGGTATATACTTAAAGGATCTACGTATAGATAAACCTTGAATTTATGTATCAATGGCTACTAAAGTAATGATTATAACTACCCAGCTGATCGATGATTTATAGATAAATTTATTGTCTCTATTTGTTGCTGACTAAATAGGTGAATACTATAAAGAAGCCCCTCCTAATTTTGTTTTATTTTTCATTTTTTTATCCTTTCCTTCTTTAAAATTTTATTTATTTGTTTTCATAAGAAACATAAGATGACTTGAATAATTAATATGGCAATGATTTATGGATCACTTAGATGAACTATTGAATTGAACACAGAGAAACATGGTCAAACGTTATGTATTTAGCAAGAAAAAGAACAGCATACATCTAACGAAAATTTAAAAATAAATAAATAAAAGCACTGCAAAGAATGATGTTCCTGTGACGTTGGCCCTGCAACAAACCATGCAATCCTCTTCATTTGAACAGCAAACTCAAAAACACTGTCAAATAATCAATTGATTGGTTGTTCCTTTACAAGAAAATTTCCCAAAAAAAATGTGATTAGCCCAACAATCGTAAGGCTAGAAACCAATTAATGAAAAAAATGGGGAAAATTAACAATTGGGTCAAGGAATGGAGAAAAAAAAAAACAATAACTCCAAGACACATGTACAAAATTTCAAACAGATATAGAAGAGAGATCCTCCAATACTTGTCTGATGTTAGGTCTCTCATTTACTGGGAGAATACACCTCAATGATACAGCAAGCAAATAATCCATTGCTTGTATGGGTTCTTCTCCACCCACAATATCTCTGTCGATACAGTCCCTTCGTCTTCCTTCTTGATCACATAACCTAATGATGTGGATAGAGTCATAAAAGAGCAAGTAATTCAATTCCTAAAAAAATACCAAAAATTGTAACAGTGGCAGTTTCGTAAATAACTCCAACTTTGGAGTTTCGAATTTTGGTGATTCCAAAGGCCAGTTTGACTGGAAACGGACCAAAGATTCGTAGTCACCAGATTTGCTCGTGAGACCCATTATTTTTAGGGCAAATTCTATCGTTTAGGCATTCAAAAAGGTAAATTTATGTCTTATTTCCTAGTTTGTTTAGATTTGAACTCTTATTTTCTAGTTTGTTTAGAATTTATTTTAGGATTTTCTATTTAAGAGTTATTGTTTTGGCTTTTGTACGTCAGATTATTAATAGAATTCAAATTTTCTTTAAATTTTCCAAAATTCTCTGAATTTTAATGCCTATACCCTAAATTCGAGAATTGCAGATTGTTGAAGGTTAGCGATTGGTAGTCGTGCGTGATTCAAAAATCGTTAATAGTTATCTTACATTCTTCCGCTACGTCACTAACCCAATCTGTAAGATCAACTGCTCCGGATTGACCTGATATGATGTCACCGGCACTTTTTCTGGTTAACAATTCCATTAAGATCACTCCAAATGCGTAGATATCAACCTTAAATAAGGGTGTTGGTTTGGATGCATTAGCAAGTTCTGGAGCACAGTGCCCCAGTGCTCCTAGATTTAATATCTGCTCTGCAATGTCAGAAGGTGTCATCAAGCAGTCAAGACCATAATCAGTAAGACGAACATCATACTCGGGACCTTCAAGGAGTATATTTGTTGGCTTTAAATTTCCATGTAGCATGCCTCTGTCATGAATGTACAGTAGACAACGAGCAACATCAATAACAACTTTTAGTCTCTAGCTGAATGATAATTGGGCATACCTCCGAGGTGTAGACTCTGCATGACATATATTGTTGAAATACTTGATTAACTAAAACAGACGTTCATTGAAATTTTAGATTGCAGCACATAATTTATAAGCATGTGCAACTGCATACAGGAAAATGGATAGATATAATGCATCAAGAGTTTATACCATAATTTTTACAAGGAAAACTCAAAAGCTTTGCACCCATTCCAACCTCTCAAAAATCAACACTAAAAGAATATGAATACCACTCTGTAGGTCCATCATGATATCGCTCCAGAGATCTCACACTAAATTTGGCCCCAGAAAATTAGTAGGCAAAATTGAGGACTTTTTTGTTTGTTAGAAAAGGACTATCCATATCATCTGCATATGATTGATTATGTCAAAATACCCGTAACAATCAACAATTGACTACTGGGCTAGATCCCACCCAATCATAGGGACAACAGCAGTCCACATCTCAGGTCATGAAAAACTTTTTGGAGATCTGGAGAGCCACACTATTAGAATATGAAATTAAAACAGAGTATTGTAAACAAGAAAGTGAAAGATATCTACTGCAATATTATTTATCAACTTAAAGTTCCTATTTATAGGCTTACAAGACTACAAATAAGCTAAAAAAACTCAACTAACATCTGATATCTCTACTGCTATCTTTATTAACCATAAAATAGAAAATTACGGAGCAAACATCTACAACTGAAAAATAAAATCAAAGACTAAGTCTGCAGCTACACAAATATCAAGAAACTAAAATAATTTATGAGTTATTCTTCAACACTCTCCCTTGATTCTAAATTGCAGACACCAAGCATTGATCTGAAGTAGGTATGCTTTTGACATGGAAGTGCTTTTGTGAATATATCTGTTATTTGTTGTTCGGTGTTGCAAAACTTAAAAGTAATCTCTCCTTTTTCCTCAAGTTCATGAATAAAATGAAAGCGAATGTCGATGTGCTTCGTTCTACCATGAAGTGTAGGGTTTTTAGCCATTGCAATTGTGGACTTATTGTCACAATAAATTTCAGTTGCCTCCTCTTGCTTTTGATGAAGATCAGCAAGAATTCTTTTAAGCCATATGCATTGACAGGCTGAGGAAGTAACTGCCACATATTCTGCCTCCGAAGATGATAATGTTGTTGTGACTTGCTTTTTTGAACTCCATGTTATTACACCTGATCCAAGACTGAAAACATTTCCTGAAGTGCTCTTCCTATCATCCAATGAGCCTGCCCAATCACTAACTGTAAATCCAAATAGTTTAAAATTTGAAACATGAGAATACCAAATACCATAGTCTAAAGTTCCAGCAATATAGCGTAAAATTCTTTTTGCAACACCAAAGTGATGTTTTGAAGGATTACTCATAAACCTTAAAACAACACTAACTGAAAATTAAAAATCCGGTCGTGTATAAGCCAAATAAATCAAGCCCCCAACTAGACTTCTGAAATTGTTTGCATCTGCTTTCTCAGTACCATCTTCAAGCTACAATTTTTATTTAAATTCATAGGTGTAGCAATAAACTTGCAATTAACCATGCCAAACCTTTTAAATAAGTCTGATGCATATTTCTTTTGTGAAATAAACACTCCATCTTCTACTTGCTTCACCTCAAGCCTAAGAAAATAATGCAACACACCCAAATCAGTCATCTTAAACCTACTCATCATACTGGACTTGAATTCAGCTACAATAGAGTGATATGAGCCCATATAAATTATGTCATCAACATAAAGGCACACAACAAGAAGATCATTGTTACCTTGTTGTCTCAAGTACAAAGTAGTCTCATTTTGACTTCTTTTAAAACCATTTTATGGAAAATAAGAATTGATCTTGATGTACCATGCTCATGGTGCTTGCTTTAACCCATAAAGTGCCTTCTTCAGATTGTACACCTTTTCTTCTTCTCCATTAATCACAAAGCCTTCAGATTGAGTAACATACACTTCCTCTTCTAGTTCACCATTTAAGAAGGCTGACTTAACATCAAGTTGATAAATTGAGCATTTTAATTAAGCAGCTAAAGCTAGAGGTGTTCTCACCGTTTCAAACCGAGCAACGGGAGAAATTGTCTCTTCAAAATCAATGCCTTGCTGCTATGAATACCCTTTTGCTACAAGACGTGCCTTATGCTTTTGTACACTCCCATCTACATGGTACTTTATTTTGAATATCACTTCAAGCCAACAACATTTTTTCCATTGGGCAAGTTGGTCAACTCCCAATTTTCATTTCTTTGTATCGCCATCAATTCTTCCTTCCTTGCATTTTGCCATTCCTCCATTTTTGTCGCATCTTCATATGTTGTAGGATCTGTAACTTTTAAAGCAAATACACATGATTCATAAATTTCATGTAAAGATCAGAATTTTCTTAGAGGTGTCTCATCGGAAGACTCATTTGAAGAAGATAAGCAGTTGTCTTTTGAAGTTGAACTTGGTGAACTTGCTAGAGAAGTTGAGGGAGAGGAATTCGTTGATCTTGCTGATGTAGAATCTATCACTCCATCTAATAAAGATTCAAATTGAGTTCTAGCATTGCTGGTACTCCAATTCCACCTTACTTCTTCATTGAATATAACATTTCTGCTAATTATCACTTTGCCACTAAGAGGGTAATATAGTCGATATGCTTTGGATTCAAGACAATAACCAATGAAAATACATTTTTCTGATTTTTCATCTAGTTTTTGATGAGTTTGAGAATTAACCAAACCATAAGCAATACACCCAAAAAATTTTAAGTGGCTCACCAAAGGTTTTGTACCTTTCTAAGCTTCATATTGAGTTTACACTGCCTTCGTAGGAGAGATATTCATCAAATACACTGAAGTAGCAACAACCTCTGCTCAATATTGATTTGGAAGTCCCTTGCCTTTTAGTAAACTTCTTGCTTTCTCAACAACGGCACGATTCTTTCGTTTAGCAACATTGTTTTGCTATGGTGTGTAAGGTGCTATTAGTTCTCTGCGAATTCCATTTTCCTCATAAAAATGGTTGAATTCACCACCTTTATCTATACGAAGAGCTTTAATGCATAGTCCACTTTGCTTTTCCACCAAAGCTTTGAATTTTCTTAAATTCTCTAAAGTTTCTGACTTGAATTTTAGAAAATACACCTAGCTCATGCGACTGAAATCATCTCTTTGGTTCAGCAGCTGCAACCCTTGAAATGAATATGTCCATATCTCAGGTGCCACAATTTGGAGTCATTTCTTGTACCAGCAACCAAGGAAAAATTCTCCACATTTGAAGCTTCATGTGGAAATATTTGATTTTTGGTCATTTGGACATTAACCATCGTTTGGCCTGTCTTTTTATCTTTAATAACACAAGCTCCGTCATTAAACAAAATTGAATAGCCACTTTTCATCAATTGTCCAACACTCAAAAGATTGTGTGCCAAGTTAGGAACATATTGAACATCATGGAGAAGTCTTAAATTACCATGGTTGGTTTCGATTGCTACAGTACCTTTTCCTTCAACTTGAACATCTTTTTCATCACCAAGCTTGACTGTCATTTTTTGAGTCTCGTCAAGTTCTTTAAATATTCCCTTTATGCCTGACATATGGTTGCAGCAACCACTATCTACAAACCACACATCACTCATAGCTTCAGTATAACAATGAGCCATGAACAATCTACTGTCTTCTTCATTTGCTGCTGCATAATTGACTTATTGATCTTTGTACCAATAATCAGCTTTTACATGCCTATATTTCTTGTGTTTGTAGCATTGAATCCCATTCTTGTTATTTCTTTGCTCATTGGACTGCCTTTGTTGTCCATTGAATTGAGCTCTACTGTGACCACGACCATGAAATCCTCCTCTTCCACAGCCCCTTCTAGCTGAGTTTTTATTTTCTTCAGCTTTAGGAGCTGTCCCTTTCACTTGAAATGCTTTCTCTTCATTCTTTTCAAGTGACTTGTTGAGTCTAGACTCATGGGCTTGCAAAGACCCCATTAGTTCATCAAATGAAAAAATAAAAAAATCCTTAGACTCTTCTATTACAGCAATTACATGATCAAATCTTGGAGTTAAACTTCTCAATACCTTTTCAACTATGATCTGGTCAGTAATTTTCTCACCGTAAGATCGCATTTGACTGACTATTGCCATTGCTCTTGATAGAAAATCAGCCATTGATTCTTCATTTTTCATCATCAAGGTTTCAAAGTCACGGCGAAGTGATTACAGGTGCACAATGATAACTTTTGAATCACCCTGAAACTCCTTTTGCAAAATTGACCATGCTTGCTTTGGTATGGTCGCAGCTAAGATTCGTGTGAAGATGCAATCATGAACAGCTTGCTAAATGATCACCAACGTCTTTGAATCTTTCTTTTTTTTCTCCCGTAATCTACTCTCTTCATCAGGATCAGCATACCCATGTTCTACCAAGTCCCAAAGATCTTGAGATTTGAGTAGAGTCTTCATACCAACACTCCATAATTCATAGCCTTCTCCCTTGAAGATAGGAATAAGTGGTTGTGCAGCACCCATTGCAGTACCATTACTAGCCATGGAATTTTCTCTCAAAGTGTTTCTCTCAACTCTTGTGTTTACACTCTACTCACTCTCTCAATTTAGCTCTGATACCAAACTTTTTGAAGATCTAGAGAGCCACACTATTAGAATATGAAATTAAAATAGAGTATTGTAAACAACAATAAACATGAAAGTGAAAGATATCTAATGCAATATTATTTCTCAAATTAAAGTGCCTATTTATAGGCTTACAAGATAACTAATCAGCTAAAAAAAACTTAACTAACATCTGATATCTCTGATGCTATCTTTATTAACCATAAAACAAAAAATTACGGAGCAAACATCTACAACTGAAAAATAAAATCAAAGACTAAGTCTGCAGCTATACAAATATCAGGAAACTAAAATAATTTTTGAATTATTCTTCAATAAAACTGACAATTATATCTTAAAACAGAAGCTTATAACTTCCAAATTAAAGACCAGCTATTTTTACAATATTTGCATTTGTACATCAATATAAACTTAAACCCTTTTTTCCATAAACTCCATACCCCAAAAATGATGTCAAAACCAAAAGCAAATAAGACCCATGAATTTGCAAGGGTGAAATCACACACACACATGAAAAAAATAACAAGCACCAGGAATCAAATTGATTTCAACTTCAGTCATGATTTAGTTGCCCACCTTACCTAACCACTTTATATCAAGATGTTTTTAGACTATCCTGATGAAAATGCAGCCAAGAAAAAAAAAACTCATGTCCCCCTATACATCTCAAATCATCATTCAGTGCGCAATCTCCGAGTTTATAATCCAATAATCTCGCACTGCTAACCAATATGGGTGCATTGTTATCAATCACTCTTTATTCATATGCTTATTTCTATATAGTTGAGCATCATTAGTAAGGCAGATCTACATTTTTGGCAGAATACAAGAAACAAGAAGTTCCCTTGGGGTATAGAGACTTGCGTCCCTGCTCCTAAACCAACTGATACCTTCAAGAATTAAAAGTTTAATTTTCATGTAAACTTATTCAAACATCTTCTTAAAACTTTAATGGTAGTCATTATTCCCCTTAACCCATTCATATAATGAAAACTAGTCTTTGGCCCACATCGTTATTTTTGTTTGAAGATTGCCTCTTGTTTTCTCCTGATCCAAGGATAGATTAAAAATGACATAAAAAGATACTCATAAGGAATGGATCACTGAAAATGAAACCCAGAGGACAAAATATCAAAGGGCTTAAGCTACGTTGGCAAGTTTGGATTGGATCCAGGAGTGTTTGTATTCATTTTGCATTTTTTCACCATTTTTGCATTTTTTTTATTTATCTAAAAATTGGTATTTTAGTGTAAAGTTAGCATTATTATTATTATTTTTGCTAATGCATGAAAAGTAATTGAGATAAGAATTTTCAGGACAACCCCATACTTCACATACATTAGGCAGGTCAATGCTTGCCAATGTATGAAAAGCAAATGAGATGAGAATTTTTGGGGCAACCCCCTACTTCACATACATTGGGCAAGCCAACGCTTGCCAACATATGAAAAGCAAATGAGATGACAATTTTTGGGGCAACCCCCTACTTTGCATACATTGGACATGCCAATGCTCGCTAATGCATGAAAAGCAAATGAGATAAGAATTTTTAGGGCAACCCCCTACTTCACACACATTGGGCAGGTCAACGCTTGCCAATGTAAGAAAAGAAAATGCATGTAAAATCAAAATACAGTTTGATGCAATCTTGATTTTTTAAAATTATGATGCATGAGGGTCTTGTTCATGCTTTCAGTGGCTTACCTGCACCGACGAGTGGTGCGTATCAGGAGCTTTGAGTCAATTTGGTTGCGACACTCTCACCTTAATGTGTTTCTCATCATGTCTCTGAGGTTTTTGCCAAGGATATCCCTAATTACCAAGTGAATAACAAGTCTTCCACATGATAAGAAGAAAATTTACCAAATAAGGTCATCGAAAACCACATTGCATGAAGTAACCCTTGATGTCATTTTATTCCCTTTGGGGGTAAATGCTTCATCATACTTCGTTCTCTTGTCAGGCATTCCCCACCTTCTGTCACTCAGTCTGAATGATGTCAAAGAGTTCCCCTGAATACTCTTACTCAGGATTTGAGCATTAGAGTAGGTTGAGTATGATCTTTATTACTTATTATTTATTTCCCTTCTTTTTCTCTTGCTTGTTCGCTCTCTTTTTTTATGTTTTTTTTCAAAACATTTTTCTCTTCTCAAGCATTCCCCTCCTTTTGGAATTCAGCGCGAATGTCATTGAAGATTTCTTCGAATACTCTTACTCCTTTAGGGATTAGTGGAGTAGATTTATTCATTTCTCTCTCTTTTTCTTTTTCCCTTTTTGCATTTAAACCTCTTACAGGGTCTATCATGACAATCGCAAGCTACCCGATCGTCTCAGTTCCCTACAACTTCTCCTTTAGTGGATTTTTTTATCTTTCATGAGGTTTTTAAGCATTAGGCTGATTAGAAGTGAGAATCCCAGCTCGTAGTTGCTGATCAAAGTCGGGAAACTTTAAAAATTTTGTCAAAGTGAGACGGTCGCTGTCGAGATTGATTGGTCAGTCCCTGCCACGTGCCTCCTCTTCAGTGCAAGTACACCCTTAAGAGCACTAAAAAAATGATAAAAATGATGTTTGGAATGCATATGCATGTATGAATGCATTCAAAAATTTTAAAATAGGGTGGTGCAGAGGACTCCCTGAATTTTTAGCCTCTTCCGGGGGCATTTTTAACCTTTTATTGTGAGTTTTTGGCTTCCTATTATTTCTTGAGTTGATTCCCGGACCTTCATTGTGCTATTGGGACCTTCTGGAAGCTTCAGCGAGCAAAAATACACATCTCAGGGGTCCCAGTGGGTCTTGGTCAATGTCATGGGCACGACCCACACATGTGGGTCCAATGACCCACGAGTGTGGATTAATGACCCATGAGTATGGGTCAAAACAGAGGTTAGCACAACTATATGCAATTCCATCCATTCATCTACTCAGACAGCAAGTAAGCACAAAATGAATAATCAATGCACTGTTAATGATCAAATATATGCACATGGTTTACGCTATTATAGGAATTACTGTAAATTATTTCTAAATGGTGAGAAAAATAAGAAAAGATGCATGGTTGCATCATTGGACCATAAAACATAGGCTCTAGCTCAAAAATGTGAACTTTCACATTATCGAATGCATTTTGATGCAAGATGTAAAAAATACTTATTTTCATTTTTAAGAAGTGGAAAAGTGCAGTTCTAATGCGAATATGCAGTTCTGATGCAAAATTATGATATTTAAATTCAAAATGCAGATTTTATGTTAGAAATGTGAAAATTATACTAAGTGATAATGTTGACATTTACTAGATGCAGAATACATACTTTATGTGAAAATGATGATTTTTCACGTAAAGTTGTAGAAATGATGTGAAAGTGTAATTTTCAATGTAAAAATGTGATTTTTAAAATGCATTGGATGCGAAAACTATATGAAAATGATAAATTTTATATTTTTGGAAATAAAATGCAAATTTGATGTAAAAAGGATATTTTTATGATTTTTCACATTTTGGAGCTAGAAGATGCAAAATGACATTTTATTATGAGCAAAATAAAGCAAAGATTATTCAATCAGCATGCAAATTGCCAGTTTCACCACGTAATCACAACAACTTCTCAACTGCTGGCGGCAATAAAATAAAATGCAAAACGATAAAATAAATGTGCAAAAATGATATCTTGGTCCTCAGATTCGAATGAGCTTATTTTGTGTTTCTGAAGCTTTAGCTTCGTGGGATTTTCAAGTTGTCCTCGTTGAGAGGTTGTAAATGACATGTAGAATACAAATTCGTATACCTTTGAAGCATGCTTTGACAAAGATGTGGGTGGGTTTGGTTCAAGATAGTCTAAAAATTCTAAGCAAAATTTAGTGGGTGAGCCAAAAGTGTGTAAATTAGGACTCCTGAGTCTGCAATCTGATAGAGTTTCAGTGTGTGTATATATGCCCCCCATAAAATGGGAGGTAGAAACCCCTATTTATAGAAAAAATGCATTTTACGCGTGGGTACGCGTCCCAAGGTGCGCGTATGCGCGGTTTTGTGAAGTATGCGTGGCCACGTGCTCCTTAGCGCATAGTTATGCACAACTCACGTGTCTTACGCGCTATTCTCGGGCCTTATGCTCGTCATCACGAGGCTGTTTCTAGGGCTTTTTAGACCTTTCAGATGCATTTTGGATGTTTGTTTTGTCTGAATCAGCTTCCATTTTCACGCGTAAGCAAATGTGTTCGAGTGCGGTTACGTGCCATAAATTTGCTTACGTGCTACTTCTCGGGATTACGCGCACTTTTCCAAAGTCACTTCTGAAGGTTTTGGGGCTTACAAACGCATTTTCGATGTCCGTTTTGTCCAAATCGACTTTTGATTTTTCACGAAGTTGAACTCCGGTCCTATGAGACGAACACCGATCCGACGAATTGCATGTTTTGAGCACGATTGCTCGAAATGAGTGACTTATTATTTCGATAATTCATAATTCGTAAAATTGGGGTACGACTTAGTGACCGGTTTTGCACTCTAGAGGTTCGGTTCAGAGTTTTTAGACTTAACATGCTTCAGAGGCAGTACAATTGAATAAACACTTGTCAAGGTTAGGGAGATGCTTTCATCATAGGACCCTTTTGATGACAGCCAAAATTTGATGTATGATAATCGTCTTGTTTAAAACCCCGAGAAGGCGAGATATGACCAATATCTAGACCTTGATGATGAACAAAATATGTGACTCTAGTAACACACATTATCACCATCTTTACCCATGAATCATCAAAACCCAAAGCGAGAAACATACCCCGCAAAATTCCCGCTCTATCCGGTCGTACTCATTTGACAAATCAAGTTTAAGAGCTGCCCATCCATACTTGCCTTGAGTTTTTCATTTTAAATAGTGATTAACCTCATATGCAATCATTATATACTGATGGGGAACAAAAGCACTTTAGTTGTCAAAGATGATGTCCGGAAGGATTAGCTTTAAACTTAAAGAGAGGACTTTGTCTATTATCTTGTAAATCAGGTTGCATAGAGCAATTGGCCGCAAATCAGCAAGAGAAACTGGACTTTTATTTTTTGGAATTAGAACAATGGATGTAACATTTAATTTAGGAGGCATTATCCCATCATTCAGAATGTTGAGGCATATTTGAGTGACCGCAGTCCCCGTAATATCCCAAAATTATTGAAGGAAATCTGGGTTTAAACCATCCACACCAGGGGTTTATCCAGATATATGGAGAACAAAGCTTCATTAATTTCAATCTCCGTAAAAGGCTGAAGGAGTTGTTGATTATGATCAGCTGTAACTCGTCGCGAGACTTTATCAAAGATTGCTTGACTGCGAGGTAAAGATCTTGGTAAAGTAATCTGAGATCAATTCATAAAGCCCTGTATTAAGATCACACCAGTTCCCATGATCATCCTGCAATCTAGAAATAGAATTTGCCCATCGCCAAGCTGAAGCATACTGATAAAAACCTCTAGTGTTAGAATCCCTTGCTTATAGCCAGAAAAGTATAGCTCGCTGTTTCCAATAAGTCTCTTGTTGAGCGAAGAGAGTACCCAGTTACTGTTCAGCATCTGCCAACCAAGTTAATGACAAATAGTCCCTCTTATTGCGATAGAAAGCTATAATTCTCTTGCACTCTATAATCTTTTTGTCGAAATTTGGTTTCGCAACTCCATTCCCCACTTCTAGAGGTGAGCACCGTAAACTTTAATTCTCGTAAGTAAATCAATACTCTGATTAACATTCCATGCCTCCTCCACCACTTTTCTACAATCTGCCTCCTGATCCAAGCCATCTCAAAACAAAAATAGGAAGCTTTGCGAATTTTCCATCTCCGCAGCTCCAGGCAAATAGCTGAGTGATTAGAAAAAAAAGCATCCACATCGTAGACAAGATAATTGGGGAAAAATAGGCCTCATATTTAATCTGGGCTTTCAAATTGTTAATATGAAAACAAACATGGGTTTCTTTGTGGATACTAAGTCCACTATCATATGAACTATTCATGGGTTACCCAGCCCACGGCAGTTTAGGCCAAGGTTGTCATTTGGTTGGGCGGGCCTGGTAACCAAAACCCGCCTGTAACCATCAGTACTTCCTTCAACAACTAAAAGAGTTGTTAGATTAAGGTTTTCTTCCTGCGTTCTTTTTTTGATATCAGTTATAACAACACCCTCATTATGGGAAGCAGTATCACCACTTTGGATATTTTCTAAATTGAGCGTGCCCTCCTGAGAAATAAGAATAAAATCACTCACCTTTCCGTGATTCTTAAACAGATCAAAGCCATTAACCTTCATGTTTTCACTCTTCCCCTTTCCCATCGCACCAGTGAACTTACCATAATCGCTGACCCAGTTATGTTTGCCACACAGGATTGCATGTCTATTGAACTTTGGTGGAGCCACCGTTCCCCTACTAGAGTAATTGAACGACGCCTAGGAGCTCTCAACCAAGCCTCGAACTTTTTCTTCTTATCTAGTTCTGGTTCATCAAACATTACGGAGCAAAATTTCTTAGAATAGCCTAAGAGACCACAACCGAAACAGAAGGTTAGCAGTCTTTTGTATTTGAAATTGATCCAACAACCATTCTTCCCTAACCTTTTTAATACGCATCCTCCTCCTCAAAGCTTTATTGATATCAATAGCAACCTTAATGCGCATGTAGTTTTTCCATAGCCCGTCAAAATTCTTAGGGTCCACCTGAATAAAAGAGCCAATATAACTACTAATATCCTAGGCAACCCTCTCAGCCATAAAACCACAAGGGAGGTCATACACTTGAACCCAAAAATCTGCAGTACTTAAAGGGTATTAGTGTAGGGTTAATATTTGGTTGGAGTTTGTTCATAAGAAGTAGCTGCTGATCAAAGGTCCATGGACCACCCTCTTCCACTCTCAGGAGGTCTAATTAATGAAAAAACTGAAAAACAAAAAGATTAGGACTAGCATCCTTAATACACACTCCTTTTACCGGTTACCAAAGAGCAGCCAGAGTGTTCTTCATAGTTGTAGCATTAATGGACGATCAGTTAGAAATCTGCCAACTAGGGACCACTGAACATTCTCTTGGCTATTGATTGTGCCAAGATCGTCATATTCCAGCCCACCCTCATCCTCATCCTCGACAGAAACACGAGCCATTGACTCAACCACTTGATTATCCATTATGCAGAAAAGACAAAAACAGAGAACAGGAGAAAAGAGAAGAAAACGAAAAGGGAAGAAAACAAAGTAGCACTTTCAAGAAGAAAACATATCATGCAGACAGGACATTCTCGCACTTGTCACAGAGACAAGACCCTTCTTAATTTTTTATTTAGTACATCATAGGTTTTAGCGAGTTGATTTCTTTGGCATTAGGTTATATGATGTGGCTATAGAACCTAATCAATTGGAGGTGCATTAGTCCACCTCAGCTTCCAAATATACATTTTCTATTTTTATTTAGATCAAATTATAATTGTGTTATAATTGAAAAAAAAATATCAAATTAGGATAATTTAACCAAGATTTAAAGTCTGATATAAATCTGCAATACATTATAATTTTTTATCCCAATAAATCTTTGCAAAAGATGAATTTTTTTTGTTTGAAATTTTTTCTGTTAAAATAAAATGAATAACAACACTGATATTCTTATAAATTATATCATTTTTCAATTAAATTCTATAAAAAAAATTTTCAATAAATTTTATAAGTTTAAAAAAATTTATTAGTTTAATTTGCTAGTCAACCCTGAAAGTAAATTTTTTTTTTTTACATTTCAGTTCTAAAATTATAAAAATGTTATTTTTAATATTTAAAATAAATAATATTTTCATTTATTTATTTATGACTTATTCTATTATTTAACTTTTATAATAATTATATAACTAACTAAAATAATTTCAAGAAAATTAAAAATTAAAAATATATTTTTCTTAAATTATTATTTTATTAAAATGATAAACAATAATTTAAGAAAAATATATTATTTAATTATAATTAATTATAAATATTATATAATTATAATCAATTATAATAATTATAATTACATAGTTATATTTTAAAAACAATTAAAATTAATTACATATTTTTAATTATTTTTAAAATATAAA
>CATIWM010095185.1:0-10212 GCA_949671775.1 Mallotus repandus | reverse complement strand
GTTTGTGGTTATTGATTCACATAAGAATTCTTGAAAACAAGCTGAGTGGTGTGAGTTTTCAACCTTGTGTGATCATTCTTGATTGTGTGAAACACGAGTGACCATCCCCATTAATTGAGAGTAAACACGTGAGGGAGTGTTGGTGAGGTCCTTAATTCAATTTTTTTTTTATTGCATACTAACTCTTTTTGCAGCATGTCAAGTGGTTCTAATGGAGGTGATAATGTGCCAACTACTGGCATACCCGTGGCACAAATGCATGAAAATGAGAGAGTGCAGCGAAGTATAAGGAATATGAATGAGCAAATGGAGAGATTGCAATTTGACATGGCAGCCCAACAAAGGGATATGGCAATAAAAAGAAAAGAGTGCCATAAAAAGCCATGATTATACCAACCTTTCATTATTCAAGGATGAACCTCTTCCTAAAGATTTCAAACTCCCAAACCTCACTAAGTTCAACTGTACTGGTCATCCTTGAGTCCACTTGAAACAATATGCTACTTTCATGGCTTCTACAAAGTTAACTGAATCTCAGATTGTGAAGTTCTTCTTCACTTTACTGGAAGAAGGGATGAGGGCATGGTTCTTTGATTTAGAAGATGAAATTAAGAATGACTGGATACTTCTCACACAGTAGTTCATCAAGTAGTATGAATACAACATCCAGCTAGATGTTATGAGATGTGACTTGGAAACCATGAGACAAAAGAGTGGTGAGGATTTCTTAGATTACATCACCCAACAGAGAGGAAAAGTTGCTCTGATGAGGGATAGACCTCTAGAGGATGAATAGATAGAGATGGTGATCAAAGGAGCCTTACCTTACATCCACAAGCAGATGATATTTTTCCACTATCCTACCTTAAAAGTGCTTCACCAAGTAGGTATTAAAATTAAAGACGAGGAGATCTCTTAACCTAAAAATCCTTATCAAAAATCAGCACAGCCTACTCAAAACACTCATTCCACTGAAACAAACCTAACTGTCAATGCCTTAAGAAACCATAAATACTCAAACTTTAGCCTACCCTTATCCAAAGTCTTCCAAAGACTTAAGCAAAAAGGCATCCTCAAACCTCTTGAATCGAGACCTTTACCCAACCTATTACCACCTTGGATCAATCCCAACCTTTACTGTCACCTCCACCAAATGCCTAGCAACAATACTGATGACTGCTACATCCTAAAAGACTACATCCAAGACCTCATAGGCTCTAGTCAGATTAAAGACCTAGAGAAGCAACCCAATGTCAAAACCAACCCTCTACCAAACTACCGAAACATGCCACC
The DNA here is from genome assembly GCA_949671775.1 of Mallotus repandus. Lineage (NCBI taxonomy): Eukaryota > Viridiplantae > Streptophyta > Magnoliopsida > Malpighiales > Euphorbiaceae > Mallotus > Mallotus repandus. Next base: position 8,919 of record CATIWM010095185.1, on the reverse strand, counting down.
ACCAACATGTTATGCTATCTCATTAGGGTTTCCCGAGTACTTTGTCAAGAACTTCAGTCAATACATTCCAGAGAGCAAGGAAGAGAAGCTTGAAAGGGAAGAAAGGAAAATACTGGCCATACTGAAGGAAAACTTTGTAGGCTTGGTCTACAGCTCAACTGATGATGAGATGGATCCTTCCTTTTACCAGTACATATCTATGCTCCCTACGTATACACCTCACATGATGATGCAAAGGCAGGTAAGTCAGATAATGGCTAGAAGAGTTAGGGAAGTCATTAATAATGACAAACCATCAAAATTTGAAGAAGAAGGGGAACTAGTAGAGTAGAAAGAAGTCTGAGATCTATTAGGTCAACCATCTAGAAAGTTTGATTTAAAGGTGAAGTATACTGCTCCTCCTTCAGCTGTTCTAAAAAAGGAAGACATCGTGCCTTCCAAATGGAGAGATGAATTTGATGAAAATGATGAGGTCATCAATGTACCACTACCAAATGCGCCATGTGTAATGGGAATTAATATATCATATGACTCTGATGAGGAACTGTCAGTCAATCATGTCACCAAAAGTGGGAGAGTGTATCAGCCTACTAAGAAGGACATGGTGAATGGAAAAGAGGTTGCCAAGGAAGTTGTTATAAAAGAGAGTGAACCCACTACCTAAGTAGAAGAAGACCTCAAAAAAACCCAAGCTCAAGTCAGCATTTGGGATCTCTTGATGACGTCGGAGAAACACCAGAATGCTCTGGCACGCACTTTGAATGATATGAAGATCTCTTCAGACACTACTCCCAAGGATATGATAGCTTCGTTACTTCCAAAACTCAGCATTGTTGTTTCCTTCTCTTATAGTGATCTACCACTAGAAGGAAAAGATCATAATGGGCCTCTGTTCGTCCAAGTAATCATGAGAGCTAAGAAGACATCATGTGTTATGGATGACAATGGATCAGCCATCAATGTTTATCCACTCAGGCTACTCCACAAGTTTGAAATACTGGTTGAAGAGCTTGAAACATCTAACTTGATAATTCGAGCTTATGATAACTCCAAGAAGCAAGTAGTGGGAACCTTCAAGGCGACTGTCACCACGTGAGAGGTTAAGTTTGTTTTGGAATTCATAGTGCTAGATATACTGCCCATATTCTCCTAGCACTAGGAAAACCCTGGTTTCATCCACTGGGAGGGGTACCATCAACTTTACACCAGAAGATCAAGTTCCCACTAGATAAGAAGGTAGCCACCATCGAAGTTGAGACTAACATTCTAGTTGCATGCACCCCTCCAGCTTTTCAAGTATCAGTAATCAATAAAGATTGGGTTAGTCTAAAGGTGACAACAATGATAAAGAATATGAGCTATGAACCAAGAATTGGACTCAGAAAAAGAATAAGAATGGGATCTCAAAGCTGCCAGACTTCAAGAGATAGACTAGCAAGCAAGGACTAGGATATGACCCAACCATGGACAAGGGAAAGAAAACTACCTTCATTTCCAAAGGCCCCCCTAAGTACCAGGGTCAGCCTGAGGAATGGGAATGCAATATGATCAAGAAATCGGGTTTTGAGATTTTTGATGATGTGATCAATAGTATGGAAAAGGGACAGAATAAGACTAAAAAAGAAGGGATCATATTATTTTTACTGAGATTAAGTAGGTTCTACAGAGTATGAGGTTAGAAATTGAGGCTCCCAGTTACACCGACATCTCAGCTCTCATTGAGACCAGCATAGAGGATATTCTATTTGATGATGCACCTACTCTTGATGACATTTGTATTGCTAATCTGTTTTAATCCTTTAATTTACCGAACTCTAAGTATGATGCAATGAAATATGATTTTGCTTACTTATGTGATTTATCCTTTGATAATGATGAGCATTTCATTGAACCTTACATGAGCATATTTGACATTCATTCCATCAACACTGACCCATTTAGCATGGGCACAGATGAAAATCTTCGCATATTGTATATTTCAAAAGATGTTACCCCTGAGGAAAGGAGAGAACTAGAAAAAATATTAACAAAATATTTGAAAGTATTCACTCGGATGTACGATAACATGCCTGGCATCGACAGGGACATTGCCCTTCATTACATTCCAACTAAGGAGGGACATAAGCTTGTAAAACAGAAGCTACAAAGGTTGATACCAGAATGGGCATAGTTGGTAAAAGAAGACATAGAGAAGCAAATCAAGGCTAAGTTCTTAAAAGTGGAAGACTATCGAGAATGGTTGGCTAACGTGGTCCTAATACCTAAAAAGGATGGGAAAGTGAGGATTTGCGTAGACTACAGAGACCTCAACAAGGCATGCCCGAAAGATGATTTTCCTTTACCTCACATAGATGTTCTAATTGACAACACTGTCGTATGTGTTATGTACTTTTTCATGGATGGATTTTTAGGATATAATCAGATTCTCATGGCAATCATCAACAAAGCTAAGGCTGCCTTTATCAATGAATGAGGAACATATTGTTACAGAGTAATGCCTTTCGGTTTAAAAATGTAGGTGCGACCTATCAAAAGATGGCTACAGCAATGTTTCATGACATGATACATAAGGAGGTAGAAGTTTATGTTGATGACATGATGGTAAAATCAAAGACTCACGAAGAACATCCAGCTGCATTGGAGAAGTTTATGCAACAGGTAGACAAGTACAATCTAAGCTTAAATCTTAAGAAGGGTGTATTTTGGGTAACCTCAGGAAAGATGTTGGGACACATAGTGAGCCAGAGAGGAATTAAAGTTGATTCAGACAAAGTGAAAGCGATCTGTGAAATGCCAACCCCAAAGACTAAAAAGGAAATCCATGGATTCTTAGGAAAGTTGTAGTTCATCAACAGATTCACAGCCATATTGACAAAGGTATGTCAATTAGAGACTGTAATACTTTGTGAAGTAGTCAATAGCAACCAAGATGTACCTGTGTCCATTAGCTCAAGAAGGGGAAGCATGAGTTGAACATGTAGTGTATTACTTAAGCAAGAAGATGTCGCCTTATGAGGAGAAATATAGTCAGGTTGAGTAGATCTATTTGGCAATGGTTTGGACCATGAGAAAACTAAGGCATTACTTTCAGTCTTACAATATCCAAGCAGTCTCAGAGTTAGATCTGATAAGGCACATGTTTGAAGTGCCTCACTGGTTGGGAAACTAGCCAAATAGCTAGTGCTACTGACAGAATTTGATGTTGAGTATCTGACCAAGAAGATAGTCAAAGAAAGAGCAGTGGCCAAGTTCCTAGCACTAAACCCTACTTCAGACAATCGAGAGATAGAACTTAAATTCCCATATGACCTTACTACAACGTTCAAAGTTCAAGTAAACCAATTCTGAGCAGGAATAGGAGTAATTTTGTTGACCCTAAAAATGAAGTAATTCCCATAGCAAAGAAGCTAGCATTTCAAGTTATGAACAATAAAGCAGAATACGAGGCATGCGTGATGGGAATGGAAGCTTTGGTAGCCTTAGGTGTCACAGAAGTGAAAATATTAGGTGACTCAATGTTAGTAATCAATCAAGCCACTGACGAATGGGATTTGAAAGAGCCACATTTGAAACTGTATCTAGTACATCTACAGTAGCTGGGACAGTCATTTCAGAAATGCAGATTTGTTCACTTACCGAGAAACCAAAATCAGATGGCGGATGCCTTAGCATCACTAGCATCAGTTTAGGATGGACAGACAACCATGCCTATGAAACCTTTGGTGTTACTAAAATTAAGTTAGTTGTGTTACAAAAGTGTAAGGGTAATGAAAGTTAGAGTGAATCAAAATCCTTGGTTTTATGATGTTCAATAGTGCTTGGATGAGTCTCAATACCTAGTAGATACAAGCGAGAAAGATAAGACAGTAGTCAGAAAGCTATCAGCAAAATTCACCTACCATCAAGGTGTCCTATATAAAAGAACTCCAAATGGGATGCAATTGTGCTGTTTGGATGAAAATGAAGCAAGGAAAGTGATGATAAATGTTCATGAAGGAGTTTATAGCCCGCATATGAATGGTACAATGCTAGCTAAAAAGCTAATGAGACAAGGGTTCTTTTGGATGATAATGGTTGAGGATTGTGTTAAATTCACTAAGAAGTGTCATAAGTGTCATATTCTTGGGGACGTCAGCCACTTACCTCACTCAGAGTTACACACCATGTCCTCTCTTTAGCCATTTTTGGTTTGGGGACTTGGCATCATAGGAGAGATTCACCCTACAGTCTCTAATGGACACAGGTACATCTTGGTTGCTATTGACTACTTCACAAAGTGGGTGGAAGCAAAATCTTATAGCAAACTAGGGGAAAAGTAGGTAGCCAAGTTCTTGGAAAGGAATATATTTTGTAGATACAAAATTCCTCAACATCTGATCTCAGACAATGGGGTATAATTTTGAGAAGTATGAGCAATGCTTGAGAGGTATAAGATAAAGCACTACAAGTCATCACTTTATCGACCACAAGCTCATGGAGCAGTGGAAGCAGCAAACAAGAACATCAAGAAAAGCCTCTCAAAGATGATTGAAACCCATCATGATTGGGGCAATAAGTTGCCATTTGCTTTTTGGGGATACCGCACTACAGTAAGAACATCCACGAGGATAACTCTTTTGTGTTGGTATATGGAATAGAAGTAGTACTTCCAATCGAAGTGGAAATGAAATCCCTCAGAATTATAGTAGTAGCAAACTTACCCGAGGTGAAGTGGATGGAATAAAGGTTAGAATAGTTGAATCTGATAGACAGTGGAAGGTTAAGAGCCCTTTATCACACTTAGTTCTACCAGAGAAGAATCACTGGAGCTTTCGACAAGAGAGTTAAACATCATAACATCAAGGTTGGAGACTGGGTATTGAGGCAAGCTAAACAGAATATACCAGATCTTAGAGGAAAGTTTCGACCTAATTGGAAAGGGCCATACTTAGTTAAAACTGTCCTTTCGAAAGGCGCAATTAAGCTAATGGATGTCAACAGGAATGAGTTATCCGAATGGATCAATGTCGATCATCTCAAGCAAACTAATCATGAAAAAAAGGACAAAAGAAAAGAGGCAAAATACTTGATTAGAAAACCCAAAATGGCTAATTAAGGAAAGGGGTACTGTCATTTTGAAATATTATGTGTGTAGCCATGCTTATGATAAGTGTTGTTCAGTGCAAATGGAAAATATTGTCAAGATTACACATGTTAAGAGGTAAATGCTTGTCACATGAGAAGAATTTGCATATTAGAATTCATATCTTTCCATGATGTAATTATATTCACTTTCGTTATAAATTCCTTCCATTTTATTTTACTTATTGTTTTATTTTGCTTGTAATAAAAGTACGACAAGCACACAGACATAAGAGAGTACAGTAAAATATCAGAAAGTATCGCAAGTCTCAGAATGGTTAATTAATCAATACATCTCAAAAACTTCAAAAAAAAATTTTGTTAGTACAAGTCAGAAGCGATGACAAAAGGGAAGAGGAAAGGAAATCAGGACTCAGCCCCATCCTCGCCACCGCCATCTGGAGATCCTCCCCTGCTTAGCCTAGCATCATGAGTCCTCAGTGCCTCTACCTCAGCCCATAGCCTTTGGATCTCCCATTGGTAGTAAGCATGCTCCTGCTGGCAGATCGACTCCGAATGGCAGATGGCCTCATCCCACTCCCACATCAGCCTCTCATGCTTAAGCAGCATCATGACATACATGCATTAGTATATGTGCATTCATAACATTCACATACATACCATTGCATAATTGTAACATGAAAATACGCCAAAGCATGAATGACTTACATGAGCATCTATAGAGAAATGGACATAGTGGCTCATCAGGCTAGAAGCACACTGATACCAATATATGGCCATATCCTTAAGAACTTGAAAATAGTGAACATGAAACATCATAACAATAAAGATAGACATGAACTCACATTAGTAGCATCCTCGGGAATGAAGCCCACAGGATCAGTGGATGCAGGAATCACCCGGGTCACTACCTTGCCATGAAGGTTAGGCGCTCGAACCGTGGGAAGTAGTGGCAGTGCAACTACTCTAAAAAATCATTTGAGTAGTCTCAATGAGGGCATTGACACTACCTCCAACACCACTTGAAGTCTCAGTGACACTCCTAGCTCAAGACCTCTCTGAGCGAGGCTATCAAACACAAGTAGGAACAGTCAGGATAAGGATGGTCGATACGAATGCAATGCTCAAAAAAGGAAATAGTACACACCTAATGAGCAGAAGAGGAAGAAGCACCCATCATGAAGTTCCTCGCAATGCCATCGATCAAGCCAGGAACAAGGCTCTCCAGATATGAGATGCCTTCAAGCTTCAAATACAGTCGATGATTAGTCCCAATCAGTGCCTCCTCTAAGGTAGGACCCACCTTTTCTCTCCCCTCAGAACATATCAAGGCAAGGAGGATGAGGTATGCAACGACTAGCAACTCCCCTATGCTAGTCAACCATGTGCTCACCAAGATACCAAGTGCGATCAATTGGGGTCATCAATAGCAGCTGCCTATCGGTAATCTCCCTCGCTCCCTACATCACCGCTGAGAAGTCCGTGGGATAGCATTCCCTCCACTATTAGAGATATATCTACAATTAGAAATCAAAAACATGACTTAGAGCTTTAGAATGAGAAAAATAAAAAAAGGAAAAATAATATAGAAGAAAGACAATACCAACCTGATCAAATGTCAACTCTGCAAGAGCTGCACAAGTAACCTCTAAAGACCTCGTGGAGCCTCTCCAAGGCTGAGTAGTTCAAATGGGAAAATGAGGGAATCCCTTACACATCCCAGCAACAATAAGGGGAGCCAGCACATGAAACTCAATGACCCAAATCTGCAAAAGAGATACATCAGAAACAATATGCTTAAAAAAAAAGAAAAGGAAGAACCAACAAGGTATTTGAAGTAACTCACATCAACTGCCAGTGACACACCACATATTTGTGAGCTACCTTTGCATACATCATCCAAACCACGGAGGAGATAGCCATAAGTAGCGGAACCCTAATCATAATCCCGCAGAGCATCGAGGTCCTACAATAAAGGAAGTAACCAAGAGCCATCGGTGTTGTTCTCATTAAGGAACACCACCATGCTCAATAGGTAGAAGATGAAGTACCAGACATGTGTCTCTACGCTAAGGGTGCCATCACTAGCAGCACCATCGCGTGCTCACCAAAGCTAATCATAAGAGATCATACCACCCCAGCTGACTTTGAATTCAGGAGGACAGCCCAACAGATAATGGCACAGCCCCACTGGATCCTTCAGAATATTAAAAGGGACCTACTGGCCAGCAAAAGTGAATCCCGTGATGGCAAAAAAATCAAGGGTCATAATCACCATCTCCCCAAATTGAAAATGGATGGTATGTGTAGTCTGACCACCTCTCCACTATAGCAGTCATCGCCGCATGATGACTCCTCAACTACTCTAATCCCTCTAGTAGATTGTCCAAAAGGCCATTAAAGCTGAGACCACACACCCAGTCTCGTACCCCCCTAGGCAACCCCTGATAGAGCGTCTTAGCTCTAGTGAAGCTACTAGGTAGGACACAATGGTTCACCGGGTTCTAAAAGGGAAGTCAACAAACCCAAATTCTGACTCAGAATTTTTTCTAAGTATAACAATCGCACTAACTACTATTTATTTGCTAAACGTATGTAAATGGAATCATATAATTAGGACTAAAACACAGCAAATTAGTCATAAAATGTAGCCTACGAGAAATAAAGTCCTAGTAAAACGCATCCTTCAAGTACAAAGGAAGATAATCTATCGAGGGAAGTATCATAGGTATTATTTCTTAAATAGTCTAACATTTCCTAAGTTCACAAGCACGAACTTCCTATATTCTATCATGCAGGAGAGATATAGCAGGAAGTAAAAAAAATGAGTTCAGGGTACTAACCTCATGCTAATGAAGCACCCAGACGTGCTCCCTCAAGTTTGAGAGGAGAGGAACCTCGTGCCCTCTCCTTACTTCGTGCCGTGTGAGACGAGCAGCACCAACTTTTGATGCACTGCACCACCAGCAACCTGATTCGTAGGATCTCCCGCACCCTCTAAACTAAGATCCTCCAAGTCGAATGCGAGGCTAGGGTCAACATCCTCAAAACTGCCTTTACCTCCTTACATGGGTAAATTTGGAGCAAGAACACCTAAGGTCTAGAGAATCCTAAGGGAGGAGAGAGAGAAGAAAGATGGAAAATGAAGAAAAAAGTAAAAACTGGGCCTTTTATAGCCCATGGCTCTGTGGGTCAGGAGCCACCCATGCGCATGGGTCTCAACCAATGAGCGTGGGTCACTAACCCACATGAGAGGGACAGGCTCCCCGGCGAAGCCCTATAACACACTTTCCATGACCCCCAAAGCCCTAGAAAGGCTCCAAGGACACTCTAAAGGCTTGGATATCAACCTGAGACATGCACAAAGATCGAGAATTCATAATAAATAACAGAAACAACTCTTAGAAAGCCCAAAAACTCTGGGAAGTCTGCTATGACCTTTTTTCTGATTCTTTTTTCAAATAAAATCATACATTCATGCATTCATACATACATTTGTATTCCAAACATCATTTTTAGTGCTCTCAAAGGTTTACTCGCATTGCAGATGAGGCACATGGCAGGGACAGACTAGTCAACCTCGATAGCGACCATCTCACTTTGACAAGATTTTTAAAGTTTCCCGACTTTGATCAGAAGCTCTGAGCTGAGATTCTCACTTATAATCAATCTAATGCTTGGCAACCTCATGAAAGACATAAAATTCACAAAAATAAGAGTCGCAGGGAATCGAGACAATTAGGCAGCTTGGGTTGTCATGTTAGACCGTAAAAGAGATCTAAATGTAGGATGGAAAAAATAGAAAAAAAGAGACAAAAAAAAGAAGAAAAAAAGAAA
>CATIWM010095155.1:0-19518 GCA_949671775.1 Mallotus repandus | reverse complement strand
TTTTCAATTTTATTTGTTCACCTTATTACATGAGTTACTAATTGTTCAGGACAACCATTTTCTGTAATATATTTCAATTAAATTTTAAAAATCATCTATAAGTCAATAATATGAAAAGATATAAAATAATAGAATATTATTATTATTATTATTATTAGTGACTAAATAATATTAAAAAATATAATTATAACCCAATAATTATTTAATAATTATAATATTATAAAAATTAATATAATCATGAGGAGTAATAATTTGATGCATTTTGCCAGTGCTACTAGTAAAATGCATCAAAACAAAATTTATGCATTTCGCCAGTGCTATTGGCAAAATGCATGAAAAATATTTCATTCATTTCGCCAGTATTCATTTCGCTAGTAGCACTGGCGAAATGAATGGAATTTTTTTGTTTTAAATTTGTCAACCAATTCGCTAGTAGCACTGGCAAAATGCACATTTTGCCAGTGCTACTGGCAAAATGCTTGGCACTCCCACTTCTCTCCTCCACCTCAGGCAAAAATACTATATATTGGGAATATATTTGAGAAACTACCATAAAACTTGGAATTATTTCAAAAAGTACCATAATATGGGAGTTTTGACAAATTTTTACCATAAATTGGTAAATTGCCCAGACAAATATTAGTGAATCTATAGTCAAATACTAATAAACTTTCAATACATTCACGACGAAATTGCATTATTTAAGTAATGAACCTACATATTTTATCTAAATGAACCTAAACTAGTTAAATAATGAATATGCATTATTTAATATTAATTTTTATTTAAATCTATTCAATATATATATATAAACCACATTCTTTCTGAACTTTGCTTCTTCTCATTTAAATTCTTCAACAATGGATCAAGCTCTATAACTGTAAATGACTGTGAAGAAGAAGTCGAAGCTAGTCTTTCCAAAATAGATATCAAATTTAGAGCTATGATATTAATTTGATCAAGCAGTAGGTAACTATAAGCCTATCCCTGAAAATCTGATGCAGGTTGGTATAGTGAATCAAGTCTCATGAATGAAAGAAAACCCTTATGGTCTATGCAATGCTTGAAATGAAAGGTATGGGCTTTAGCTTGTGCATGTGAGAATAATTGTTAAGCATTTAATATAAACGGCATAAAAGAAATACGCGTTTTTTTTTTCTTCACACATGTGCAATGGATTTGATCCATGTTGTATTATGGACAGAGGTCCATGATATAACAATTGCTCTAGGACAATTACATTGTTGTTGTTGTTGTTGTTGGTTGTATATAAAAATAACAAGTTATGTCCATAATGGCCAATTTACATACTAACAGTAACAGTTCAAAAGAATTTCATCAGACACTACTATTAATCAGCTACCAGCTACCAGCTACTAGCTAATATGATCAAATAAACCAAACAGACCCTTAATAATATAGGACAAAGCAAATTGGAGAATATAAATTCTTCGGACCCACTAAAAATTGATAAAAAAAATTAGAAATTGAACCCAACATTAAAATTTTCAGTCCCAAAATTTCGGAGCAATTAGATTGAAAATTTGAACAAATGAAGAATTCAAATAGGTTCGGAGAAAAACAAAAATTCAGAGAAAATATGTCATCATTATATATTTACAATTAATATTTAATAAATTAGTAATAAGAAAAGATACATTTTTACATTATATCAAATATTTTTATATTAACAATAATATTATTTTTAATTAAATTTCGCTTTTTAGTTTTATTTTAATATTTATATTTTATAATTTGAACATATAGAATAAAATAGCTATAAAAATTAGTTGATGAGTACATTTATTTTATAATATTATTCAAATATGTATTGCGAATTGATTATAAAAAAAATTTAGTTGATGAGTGCATTTATTTTATTTCTAACAATTAATTTGTACTTATAACCTCAAATTATACATTAAGTTAACAATTAGCAGTAAATTGTCTAAAATAAATTGCTTGATATAATTAATTATTAAAATAATATTAAATTTCATTTATAACAAGTAATTTTTAACTTGATTATTAATTTCATAATGCATCATTATTAGACAAAATAAGATGCTAATTACTAGTAAAATTATTGACACACACATATATATATAATGCTAGATTTCTAATTTTGTTAATTATTAATTATTAATTTTCAACTTTATAATTACATTATAAGAAAAATAAAAGATACTAGTTATTAGTAAAATTATTAAAATAAACAAATATATATACAGAATTCTGGATTTCTAATTTTATCAATTATTGATTATCAACTTTACAATACATCATTAAGAATATGTAAATTATCAGTTCTTTGGTTTGGTGAGAATTCAGGACAATTCAGTTCAGTTTTCGATTTAAGAAACTCATGATCTCTTGACTCACTCCATTAAAAATTTTCGAGACAATTTAGTTCGGAAAAATTGAAATAGTTAATGAAAATTTTAGTTCAAAAGATTTTTGATTTGATTTGATTTTTCAGGACGTTTGAATTTTTCAAGAGCCGTATATAGCCCTACTTAATATAATCGGAGATTATTTAACTTTTTTATGACATTAATTAATGCTATTATTATTATTATTATTATTATTATTATTGAAACAATGAATGCTAGAATTATTAGAAGCACTGTTTTTGTAAAACATATTTATACCCTAATTTTAAAGTTTGAAAATAACTCGTCTATACTTATTTTATCATCAAAATTTCATGATGAAACACTTAGGTTGAGGTTACTTATAGAAAAATATTTTCTATTTTTATTTTTCAATTTTCAAAAAAAATGAAAAATTTTTATTTTCATAAAAAATTATAAAACATGTCTATTGATTAGAAATTAAAAACTATTTTCTATTTTTCGAAAATAAAAAATGTGTTTATTTGTTTTTATATACAACTTATTTTTCAAAGTAGAGAGATAATTTAAAGTTTGAAAAGTAGAGTTTATTTTATCTTCTAATATTACAATAAAGTAATAAATAATAAATTAAAAATACTAGAAAAGACGGTGTAATGAAAACAATGTGTTTTCATTTTAGACTCTTAATGAGGAAATTTTTTGAAAACAACAAAAACTTGTTTTATACTTTTCTTTTAAAATTGTGAAAATGGTGAAAATAGTTTTCAAGTAAGATTTTTGTGAAACCAGCCAAAGTAAATACAAAGTTCTATTTTTTGTTTTCATTTTGAAAAAAATTCTGAAAACTGAAGTAGTTTTCTATAAATAAACACAACATTATTTTTTATTTATTAAAAATTCGTGTTTTGATCTTGGAATCTCCATGAATAGAAACTCAAGTTCAAATTTTATCATTCTATCTAAAATAGATTAAAAAAATATATACTAATTTTACATATAATACATATCCAACAAAAGTACTGCGCTTTATTTTGAAGTCCATCAATATTTAAATTAGGTAATCTACCTTTTTAACTAAAAAATAGGTATAAATAATAGACCGTATATATAAGAAAACAAAAATTATATATTTTTTTTGTAAAATAATATCAAATTCATAAAAAATTGATTAAACTATTACAAAACCATTGATAAAATATGTTTTCGTATCGTCATTTTAATTTAATAAATTAATTTATTATTCTTCTGGTATTATGAAATACGACACTGACTTGTCATAAAAACAAAGCACAATCCAAAAAATAAAATGACAAAGATGATAATTCATCTATAGTTATTGTATCATCAAAACTTCATGATCAAACACTTTTTCTTTTAATTAAAAATTCATATTTTGATCTTAAAATCTCTGTGAATAGGAACTCAAGTTCAAATTTTATCATTCTACCTAAAATAGACTAACAACATATTCAATTATTAAAACAGATCGAAGTTGAATAATCAAGCTGACAAAAACTCTCATCAAAAAGCATAAAAAGAAACTCCTTTGCAATGTTCAAAAGAATTATTGAAGTGATATAACTAATCCTGTTTAAAATTTCAAACATACCAATCAAAATCTACTGTGTGGAAATATTTTTCTAAGCAAAGATAGCCATCCTCTAGCCCCTACTCCACCCACCAACCATAAGACATCTCTCTCCTTATTGTTGTAAGAGTTGTTGGTTTTGGAGTTCAATAGCAAAGCTTGTTGCCACTCAGGCCCTCTCAATCATCTAACTATGAGCCAATGGCTGGGTTCTAGAGTTTTTTCTATTTTCTTTTGCTTTACTAGGGGAATGAAGGAAGCCATGAAATGGTAGATGGTAGGTGGCAGTAGCTGACAGAATGACAAAAGTTAAACTTGCTTGAAAGTGGCTGGCTTCATTGTAGAATCTGGGCACCTTTGGGCAAGCATCAGCTTTGTCTTCTCAAGAACACCAAAGAATATTGAACCTCCAACACCTAACCATAATATCCTTGGTCCAATACCCTGCAACATATGGCCAAGAGGGTCATTAGATTTGGCCTCCTCTACTGTTGATATTAGAGTATGCCTAACTGTATTGCACTAACATGAGTGATCTATTTCTTATTTCTTCCAATGATTTCATTTACAGTAAGATGCAAAGTAGGAAAAACAATATTAATATCAAAAATCACACTCATCATGAGAGTGGATAGCGCTGGAGAATTGCAAGATATTATTGACAATGTAAATGTAAAAGAACAAGAATAATATAGCTTCCGAAACAAAAGGGAAAGAAGCAAGAACAATGGCAATCACTCTTCGACAACTGCATTTGATTGGTAGAGAGAATGACATGAGTGAACAAACCTTGAGAAGAGCACAGGCTCCTTCTTCCTTCACAATGGTGCTGACACAATCAAAGATCCCTTTGCATTGGCTTCCTGATCCCTACAAGGATTTTCAAGGTAAACGTGGTTTAAAAAATATACTTAAACAAAGAAAGGGAAATAAATCCTCAGCCATACAGAGGTTTAAAAAGAAAAAGACAAAAACGAAATGTCAATGGATTTGCAAAATAGCCACACAAGTTGCTATCCACACCTGAACCATTAATCTGGTTTTTACCACGTCAAGAGGACTAGTTAGAGCTCCAGTTATTGCACCTGAAATTAAAACAACACAAAAATTGATCATCAGTTGAAGTCGGTTCAGATTTAGAATGACCTATGGTTAAAAAAAAATGGCAACCTAACTAATACAATCTAGTTAGTTAATAGAGCTACCTAAATCACCCGAATAAGATGGGAGGTTTGAACTTTCACCTATTTGGAATCTTAAGAAAAACGTGCAATTTTTGTTTCCTTCAAAAAGAAATGAGTTGCAATGGGAATTCCTTGGATAAGAGTACGGCAGGGATTTAATGGATTTTGGTGCTTACTGCACGTAGCTATAGATATTACTAGCTAGATCCTAGAATGCACAGGAATATTTGTGAAATTTATGAGCTAAGAAGCTTCTCAACATATTCCAGTACCAGCAAAAGCGCCAATTATGGCAATCTCAGGATCTTTTAGATCTCTTTGTGCCTGCAGATAAGACAATAAATGGTTATTTTGTTGTAAATTCGCTAGATTACCACATTTACTTGAAACAGGTAGATATTGGTGATTTATTTGTTTGATGTTGATGTCACTTGAGAAATAACATAGGACTAGAATTGGATTATGGTAACAATACTGCAGAAGAAGGCTATCAGGAGCATCATGAACAATATTTTCAATGGTCTTCAGCTCTCAAATAGATCAGAATCCTCATGATTCTACCAATCAAGGATACACAATCTAAAGATGGCAGTTCGCATGTACATGCCAAAGAATAACAAAAGTAAGCTCACCGCCAGTTTATATCCCATTAGGAGTTGCTCATAGATGCAGAACTGGACAGCATCAAAAGGTAAATCTCGCAGTAAGAACGATCCATACCCCTACATTATTGATAAAAAATACATAAATATACTTTCTACAACTAGAAGAAGTGCATACACCAAATAAATTTCATTTGCACACAAAATGACAACAAACAGCAAGAAAAAAACAATGGCACAGTTGGAAGGTAGACAGCTTCAGGCTTATGAGAAAAATGATGCTTGTGGAGGAACAGTTTACAGCATCAGATGCTTCTTTCATGATTAAATGCCTATCATTCTCCATGAAAGTTGAAAGATGAAACTATGAAGCCACTATTCAAAAGCAAATTTTGGAGTACCAAAACATTTAGATACTTAGCAAGTGTCACATACTGCATAGAGACCTTTAAAACCCTCTGTTGTAACAATAAGACGGACAGCATTTGGGGCTGAAGTAAATTGGCCAGTTTGCATCCGCTGCTTAACAACCTGAAAAGTACTCGGTTTCTTCAGAACTGATAAGAAACAGGAAAGCTCAAAGAAAAAAATCAAGATAACTACCTCTGTTGGAACACGAACAAGTGAAGACATGGCACCTCCGACGGCACCTGCAGTCTGAATGAAGTCTTGAAACCTATTATAACAAAGAAAAAATAGAACTTCTACCCAATAGATTTGAAGCCAAAATTCTCTTTTTGCAGGTAAAAGAAAAGATGAGAACTGTGGGAAATCAAAGCGAAAAATGTACAGATCTCTATCTTCTTTAAATGCAAAGATAGAACTACATAAAACAAATCACCAGGTACCAAGAGAATTGTGCACATAACAATAACAGCAAGGCCGTAAAGGTAAAAAAAATTTTAAAGAGAGGTAGCAGATAATTCGGATCTCCCCAAAGCAAGACAGAAGAAACTATATTATACAGTCAAATTAGCAAATCAATTTTTTAAAAGAACTAGTTCAGCAACATGAAGCATGTTATCAGAGACTCACCAACTGAGCAAAAGCACCAAGATTTTCAGGCAACGCTTTTAGCATTTTATGCTTCACAGTATCATATGTAGCAACATATATGGCAGAAGCCCTGCAAATAAATGACCAGTTCAGAAATTGCACACTATCCAAAAAAGGAATTTGGTTCTTTAAACAGCAATTGCTACTGGATGATTGCAAATGAAAGATAAACAAGTCTAAAATTCCTTCATATCTGATTGTAAAATCCCAAGTACTTTGACAGAGAATTTCCGCAAAGACCACAACTCACCAAACCATGAATCAGCATTTCTAAACCTTATTGAAAAAAGCAGCAACAAAATGACCAGAATAGAAAAAATCAATCCACACAAGTTGGGATTGAGACATAGTTTTGTGTTATGACACAACAGCCCAAACTAAGATCCACAAAATAGGTACATCGAAGTAGGGAGAAACACTTAGATGCTAACATATGTACAACAAAAGATAAAACACATATACAATTGCAATTATGTACTCACGGAAAGGCACCAGCAAGGTTTCCAGCCATTCCAGAATAAAGGCCCTTCAACAAAATTTTTCCTCCATCATGAGCAGCCTGAGCAAGCCAAGTGCAAGAATTGTAATTACGAACAAACCAAATACATAAATTGACACTGAATGCTGAAAATTAAGGATGAGCAAGGATGACAGTAACATCAGATTCTACAACCAAATTTAAAACTAATATGAGGTTAATCCAAGAATGTAGACTGCAACATACTGCAGATAAAAGAGCACGATATGATACAATAAGAGAACTAGCCTGCATTCGAGTTTTTATTGTATCAACTGGATATAAAGCTGCTTCAGCAACAACACCAGCAATGCCTCCAGCAACAAGACCCTCTATAAAACTCATTAGTCATAACAAAGATTAGGAAGAGTCCACTGCAGGCCAAAAAAGCAAACTTTTGCACTTCCCACTGCCACATTTTGTTAACAGGACACACACACACACACAAAATGAACGACAATTTCAAGCTATACCTACCAAAAAAAGCACCTAAGAAATCAAATGGCTTGTCATCTTTTGCATTAACTGACGCAAAAAATGGTTCCTTGTGAGTAATGCACCTCTTGTACTCCAATCCATCTGTTAAACATTTCTGTTTCTTTTCTACACCACATAAGAAATTGGCCCCAGAAAAAACATAAAAAAATTAATAAGAGAAAGAAACAAACTTGGAAGATTCTAACAACATATGCAAATTAAAATTTTCTGTCCAATTCATTGGCTTATAAATATAACTCCAAGAAACAACAATCCATTCTTTAGAAAATTTAATTAGGAAAAGAAGACTTTTTTAGGAAAAACATAGAATAACATCTATTAAAATTGAATCCAAAGAATCCAGAATTCAAGAGAAAAAGTAAAGAAATTTAAGAAATAATTTGAACCCATTTATGGAAATCTAAAAACTTCCAAGAATAAAAAAAACAAAAGATTACCAAGAAAGGAAGCCTGAGAATTTCCAGCATCCATTGAGACTGTAAAAGAATTTTGAGCTGAAGAACTTCTTTTTTTTTTTTTTTTGAGTTAATGACCACAAAACTCTCTCTCTCTCTCTCTATATATATATATAACCCACACAATTGAACAGCGAATTTTTAGTACAGTGAGGACGATCGAAGACTGGTGGAAGGAAGGCAGCTCTTTGCTGCACCCGCCTACATTGGCCAATCAGCTCTGATTTTGAAATCGCTCATCTTTTTACTGCTTTTCTGGTAATTTTTTTTCAATGTAGAACTTTAAAAATTATCCATGCAAACTAGTTTCATGAAATTTTCTGACTAATTACCCAATTAAGATAAGATCTCCCTTAAAATGGGAGTTTTCAAAAGCAACACTATAATAAAAGGTGGTTGCCAAATCCCTCAATTTTAATAAATTTTTTAAATTAACTATATATTATTACAAATATAATAATTGTCTAAGCCCTTAAAAGGGTGATAAAATATTTTATTACGATATCGAAATATTTGGTTAAAAATAAAATTTGATTTCTTAACTCTCTAACTTTCTCATTTTAAATTAAAGATTTAACCATTTTAACTAACTAATGTGAGGACTGAATAGTTATATATATTGTATTTCATTATTTTAAAAAGTAAAATAATTTAACTATCATATGAGTGGTTCGACGCTCTCATTCCTTAAATGAGGCTGTGGATTCGATCTCCACTTATGTATGGAGTACCGTGATGGCCAACACTTCATCTCTTAGTGGGCCGATTCGATACGGGTAGAGATTAGTCTGGATATGATATGAGCTTAAAGGCGCCTCCCATAATTGGGGCCCTTCCAAAATACCTTGTTCGTAGACGAAAAAAATAAAACAATTTAAATATATAAATTAAATTATTTTCAATAACATAAAAGCTATAAATTAGTTAAATAGTTTTTAAAAATAAAAATTATCTCTTGTATAAATCAATATATTTTTCTTTAATTACTTTAAATAAAAAATAAAATAACTTAAATATATTAATTAAATAATTTTAATTTTTAATTTGTACTTTTTAATATAAATATTACATATCACATTTCCACTTTAATTAATTACTTAAGTTGAAGTGTATATATATAGTGACAATATCGTTGTTTAATTTAAATAATTTTTTAGTCATCGAATTTTATTTTAACAAACTTCTTATCTTGCATGAGTTGTTTATAATTATTTTTAAAAATAAAAAAATTAATAATCTCACTTGTAATTGTAAAAATTTTTTAATGTGGTTTTTATAGGAAGCGTGCCCAAGATTTTTCTGAATTTTAAAAAATAGTTAAAATAAAAGTAAAATCTATGAGAAAATTTAGAAAGTGGAATGAATTGACTGGTATATACCAATCTAATCCAATAAATTATTAATTACATTGCAACCTTAAATTTCATGTAAAAATAAACCATAAAATATAACATGGACATCAAAGAGTATTAAAAGAATGAAGGGGTAAACTTCCATTATAAAGTCTAAATAAACATAATTTAGTAAAGATCATTAAAAATAGAGAACAATAGATCGTTAAAAATATCATAAATCTCAAAACCCTTTAGTATTACTTGGAGGTTTGCTATAACTGTGAAATAAAAAACCTTTAAAATGATTGACTTTCAAAAAGAAACTGAAAAGTCATTTCACAAAATAATATTTTCAACTTCAAACAATAATTATGTAAAACATTAAAAAGTGAGAATAAAAAATGTATGTTATTTATCTGAGATCTCATTTTCATATGGGAATATAAAAAAAAAGATAATTCAACAATTACTAGAAAACAAAACCACATTGGAGAGGAAAAAAGATACATATAATAATCATAGTTAATAAAGAATATTAGTTATTTAACCTAGAAGGAACTCCTCAAATTTAAAGAATATTATTTCAATTATAAAACTTAGAATAATTTAAAGAGTTTTATTTCAATTATAACACTTAAAAATTTTTTAAAGTATATTTTTAATAGAAAATATTGTGAATTTTTAAAATTTAATACATAAATGTTTAGAAGTGAAAGCTAAATTATGAGAAGAGCACCTGTTAAATTTTGAGCTTAATAATTTTAGAGCTCAACATATATATATTAGAAGGATCACTTATCAAATTTTGAGTTTAATAACTTTAAAACTCAACATTTAATATATATATATATATATATATATATATATATATATAGATTATTTAAAAAATTATAAATATAATTATTTGGTGTAACAATGTACATAAAAATTTTCTTTATTAAAGAATGAATTTCATGAGCTGTTAAAAAATATATGTTTTTAAATCTGAAAAGTTAGTTAAGTAGTAAAAGATTCTACTAAAATTGGTTAAATCGGCAGTCTATAGTATGTTGTTAATATTTAATTGACATCTTCAGTTTGAGTAATGCAATTGCATTAAACTAATTGTTAAAAGACGTTTGTCGCACTATAATTCTATCTAAATTGGACTAAATTAATTAAAGTTTAAAATAAATATCTGCCATAAAAGCAAAACAAAAATTAATTATATATATAATATATGTGTATTTGCATTTTCTTCATGGTTTAATTGTGATATTGGCATATACATACATATATATACATATTGTTTGTCCAATATATTGTTTTAGAACTTTGAACTTCATTTGCTTTACTTTTATACATTTTATGGGTGGGAGTGAAACTTTTCAGCCAATGTTGGTTTCAATTTTAAACCTAAGAGGCCTTATAAACTCATTTATGTCGCCAAGTGCCCGCCTTGTAATGGTAGATAGCTAGGTCAATGCCTTGATTCCAAATAATTTTATTGCGGGGAAAAATACAATGGTAGGGTTGCAATTAAAAAATATGTGACTCATTTTTATTATTAAGTATAAATCACTTGATTGATATATCATAAATTTTATTCTTACATATAATGTATTAGTGTAGGAAAAAATCTCCCATTTCATTGACTCCTAAAAAATGATAATAATAAGGGAAAATAATTAAATCTATTATGAACAATAGGTCAATTATCAATTTCATCCTAATTTTAAAGTTGTATCAATTTGCTCCTCCAACTTTTCAAGTTGTTCCAAATCTATCCAAACGACATTGAGTTTGTGCCAAAGCTGACGTGACATAAGAGTGGCTGACATAGCAAAAAAATAAAATAAAATAAAAACTTAATCAATTCTATCTTCAACTATAGATCAATTGTCAAGCTAATCCTAATTTGACAAAAAATTTTCACACTTTAAAATCACTTTTAAGAACAAAATATTTCTTTTAAAATAAATTTGATCAATAATTTTTGCACTTTAAAATCACTTTTAAGAACAAAATATTTTTTTCTAAATGATTTCAAAATAATGGAATGATTTTTTGTACTAAAAAAATTTAAAAATTAAATAAACATATTGAATTTTAAAAATATTTAGGCTCTAATAATACAAAAATAAAAGATTAAGAGTTTAATTGTATCAAAATAAACTTCAAGGAGATAATTAAATTTTGAAAATAATTTAAGAATTTTTTATACCTTTTACAGCACCACAAATCAATTTTTAATTTTTATATTTACAAAAATCAAGTTGTAAAATTATAATTTTTCTTTTCCATTTTTTTTTCTTATTTTCATTTTTTCATTTTTCAAAATAGAAAACATAAAAATAGAAAATCAATTTATTTGTCATTTTTTATTTTGTAATTTTTCATATTATCATAATTTTTTTGATAAAATTTATTGTAATAATTTTTTATTTGATTATAATAATAATTATTATGATTAATATGATAGCTTTTAATTTTAAATTTATTTATTTTATAAAAAAATTTAAATCGTATAACATTTTTAAAAATTCTAATTTTTTTTTTGGAAAGAAAACACACTTCATTAAACTGGGAGAGCCATTACATCGCTTAAAGCAAGAGAACTAACAAAATATGGTATCTCATGCCATACATAAGGACTAATATAAGAGCGAGCAACTTTAGCAAGATTATGCGCTACTTCATTAGCTTGGCGCGGAATAAAAGAGATAGAAACAGTGGGAATTTCTGCTGCAACCTGACAACAAGAATCCAAGATGCCCCCGAACTTAGAGCTATCCATATTAGAACTTAGGAAGCCATCAACCACAACCTTAGCATCTGTTTCAACAAGCACATTAATTAGATAGACCTGAAGAACGAATCCAACTAAGAGCCTCTTTTAGACAGAAAACTTCTGCTACCTTGGCCTGCCACTGTCCAGCCACAAACTTTGTCTTACACATCTTAACTTGACCCAAACAATCTCTAAGAACAAAACCCAGTCCAACACACCTAGCAACATCGTTAAGAGCAGCATCAATGTTCAACTTTAGATGACCCAATGGAGGACACACCCAACATTAATGCAGAGATTGCTACCCCTCAATGCTGAGACCAACACTAAGACGACAATTCGCACTTTGAAACTGATGTAAGAAATCCAAACACTGTCTCACACAGCCAGAACTACCGTAGAACGCCAAAGACAATTATTTCGCTATTGCCAAATTTCCCATAACACCATACAAACAGCTTTCTTTTGCTTTTTATCAGAAACGACAAACATCTGATTCATCCATGCAACAAAGTTATCAGTATGGACATCCACAGTTACAAGAGCAGCCTCTTCCGAAAACTCTAATGCAAAAGAACAGTCCAAAAAGATATGTAAATAATGATCACCAACAGCCCCCACATAACACAGCTATTCTTAATAGGCAAACCTTTAAGAAACAAATGCTCCTGATTGGGAAAAAAGTCACAACAAATTTTCTAAATGAAAACATTCACCTTAGGCGGTTAATTAAAACCCCACATATGTGACCATCCTAGCAAATTACCATCATTAAAAGACCCAAAATACTCTTTAAAGGCTAATCTATAAGCTGATTTGACAGTATACTTCCCTTTAGAATCGAAATGCCAAATAATACAATCCTCAAGGTCTGCATTTCCCGCCGGCGGGGAAATAATTGCATTAACATCACTAACGTAAAAAATCTCATGAAGTAATTCTATATCCCACTCATTACATCCATGAATCCGTAAATCTTTTACCCATAAATCTTCTAAACCATCTCTCATACGAGTCACAGGTCTGAAATCATTACTATTAACAATCCAGGCATCCTTCGAAATATTTATATTAGCACCGTCTCCTATATGCTACCTACAACCTTTAGTAACAAGCAGCCTAGAATTATAAATGCTCTGCCAAACAAGGCTAGGATTATCCCAAATGAGCCAACTAAAAGTTCCCTAAAGGAAAATATTTAGCTTTGATAATTCGAGAAACTAGAGCATCATGGTTAGAAACTAAATTCCATGCCTGTTTACCAAGTAAAGCAACATTAAAAGACAACAAATGCCTAAAACCCATACCTCCACATTCTTTTCTCAAACACAAAGTATCCCAAGACGCCCAATGATTACACTTCTTCCCTTCTCTTTTAGAACCCCACCAAAAAGAGTTCATCATTTTTTGGAGCTCATCACATAAAGATATAGGTAACTGAAAAATACTCATACAATATGAAGGTATAGCTTAAGCAACTGACTTAAGCAGAACCTCCTTACATGCCTGAGTTAACAACTTATTATGCCAACCAAATAAATGATGTCATAGCCTATCATGAAGATAGCTAAAGACAACCCTCTTATTGTGCCCAATCAAAGAAGACAGACCAAGATAACGACTTGTATTCAATGGATTAAAAACCCCCAACAACTGTTTAATGCTATCTCTCAACACCAATATTAGAGCTAAAAGAAATACCAGACTTTTGCAAATTAACTGATTGGCCAGAAGCTAACTCATAACGAGCCAGAATATCTTTCATCACCCCACTCCACTATAGAAGCCTAAAAGAAAAAAAAGCTATCATATGCAGATAATAAATGAGAGATTCTCGGTGCACCTCTACTAATTTTACACCTATACAAAGCCCCTCTAATTTTAGCTTGTTTAATCGTAGCAGAAAGCCCTTTAACACACAAAATAAAAAGATATAGGGACAGAGGATCACACCGTCTAAGCCCACATCTTGGAATAATAGGGCCCACATCAATACCATTAATAGACATATGATATCTAATAGAAGAAACACATAACATAATCCAGTCCACAAATCTCGAATGAAAACCTAAATGAACTATTATGACTTTCAAATAAGACCATTTAATACGATCATAGGCCTTACTTATATTAATTTTAAAAGCAACATCCTCTTTCTTTCCCTTAACCTTTCTCCTCATACCATGAATCAATTTAAAAGCAATAATAACATTATTCGTGATCAATCTATCAGGGACAAAAGATGATTGCTCATTCAAAATAAGAGAAGGAAGAATAGTCTTCAACAAATTAGCAAGCACCTTAGCCACAATTTTATACAGGACATTATAAAGAGAAATAGGACAGAGATCTTTCAAAGTCATAGGATCATTCGCTTTTGGAATTAACACAATAATGGTATCAAAGAGATGACCCGGAAAGCTACCATTATTCAACCAGTCACAACAAGTAGAAAATAATCCATACCAAAAGTTGACCAAAATTGTTAATAATAAGTTGGATTAATCCATAAGGACCCAAAGATTTGTCTGGATGCATAACAAAGACAACTCTTTGAAATTCCTTCAAAGTAAACGGACCCACAAGCACATTATTATCCTGAGAAGAGATTTTTCACTTAAGAAGCTAACATTAGGATTTTCACCAACACCATCATCTACAAAAAGAGAAATAAAATAATTCTTCGCCAAACTCTCCAAATCCTCTTGAGATTCTGCCTATGTTCCATCCTTCCTAAGCAACTTAACAATCTCATTCTTCCTTTTGCGAGTGGAAGCTACAACATCAAAAAAATTGATATTTCTGTCGCAACCCTTTAGCAAAAAATTCTTGGAACGCCGCTACCAAAAAAATCCTCTTAAGATAACAAACTGTTAAGTTCATGACACTTCTCTAACACTTTAACACTAGCATCCAAAGCCGTAGAGTCCATTAAACAAGTAAGTTCACGCTGGGCTTGTTGAATTTTATTGGAAAACTGATGCATAAAATCCAAACCCCAATCATTCATAACACGCACACTAACCCATAACCTATCCACAATGCCCAAACCTCTGGAACTCTCCTAATCTTCCTTAACCATATCACAAAAAGAGACATCCTGCAACCAATTATTCTCAACTCTAAACCGAAAATCCTATTGCGAACATATTGAAGAGTGGTAACCAATTCAATTGGATGATGGTTTGAAATAGGAGTAAAAAAATAATTAAGCTGTGCATTCAGAAACAAGTCAAGCCACTCAGCACTAACAAGGCATTTATCAAACCGCTCCTCAACAAAATTTGACGAATCTCTATTCTTCTCCTAGGTATATCCATGTCCAACTAAAGGGAGATCAATAAGGTCATAGTCAACCACTGCTTCCCTAACACCCCTAAATAACCATTTTGGATGAGCTGCTCCACCTTTCTTGTCATCTAGACCCAACAAGTCATTACAGTCTCCAATCAAACACTAAGGAAGATCAGACCTTCCTGTAAGTGCCCAATTTAGGAATAGCAGTGTAGATGCGACAAAGGATCTGATGATGATAATTTGTAAATAGATCCTTAGAATTTCAAATTTCAGGGCTAAATTGTAAGGTTTTAAAGGACTTAATTGCAATATTTTTAATTAATTTTATGGGTCAATTTTTAAATAAACAAAGTTGAAAAGGCAGGCTAGAGTGCAAATTCCGGATCAGAATTATGTAATTTCGAATTGGAAATATGTAATTCCGACTAGAATTCCACATTTTTGATCGAAAATCCGATCGGAAATGCACACCTTCGATCGACTCCGTCACTTGATTTTTTATTTTTAAAATTATTTCTTTAAATTTTCATTGGTCAGAAATTAAAAAAATAAAAAATAATAATAAAAGAAGATAAATAAGCCTAATTAATTATTATGGTTCAGTTTTCTTTTCAATTTTAAAAAGTTTTTTTTATCTGTTAAGTTTTGTGAGATAATAAAAAAATTATTCTCTCCTGTAACAACCTAACCTACGTTGGTTTAAGTTAAAAGGGGGAGGATTTAGAACAAAAAAAAGGAGGATTTAGAAGGCAGAGGCGGAGAGCATTGAGAAGGAAAAAAAAGAAAAAAACTGAGAGAAGAAGAACTAACAAAAAGCTTTATAAAAAAACAAAAAATTCTTTACGTTCTTTTAAAACACGCAGAAAGCCTTGAGAAAAGAAATAAAATTCTATAGATTCTATACCAAAACGGTGACTAAATCCACTCTGAGGAGTAATCAAACGACATCTGCATTACATCCCACTTCTTCTTCTTCTTCTTCTTTGTTTATTTTCTTTTCTTTTACTTTATTTTAATTCTTCTTTTTCTATGTTTTATTATTCTTTATTTTATTTTATTATTTCCTTTATTTGTTCTTCTAATCACTTTTATTGTTTTCTCTATGTTTTCTTTTCCTGACTATGAAGATAAACACCCCGGAGAAGATGTAGTTGACAAAATACCCGTGAAGATCCATGGAATGCCATGGATTTTAATTATGTAGTTATTTCATATTAGGTTTTATTTTTATTATCATTTTTGTATCCTTTTGTATTCTTTGTGTTTTGTTTATTTGGGCATGTAATTAATTATTTTATACATAGGATTTGTAATAGCCCTATTAGTGGGTAGATAGTGAAATTTTAATTCTTTGCGCTTTAAAAATGATTATTAAATTAGGGTTTATTTGGTAAATCTTAATTAAAATCAATGGTGACTTTAGATTAATTTTAGGTTGCATGTACATAAATTTAGGGTTAGAAATCACAATATGTTTGATTTGTTATTTGTTTATTTTATTTATTTGGGTTTGTTTGTATTTTTATTCGTTTTGGGTCCCAAGCCCACGTTAGATTTAACATACCTAATTAATAGGCTTTAAAATTAGTTTTAACTTTTAATGAACTTTAAAATTAATTTAGGCCCATTTAGGTTAATTAGATTTAGGCTCACTTTTAGTTAATTAAAATTAATTTAGACCTAGCCCAGTCCATTAAAGCATTTCTTTTAAAATGAATAGATTTAAGGCTCTTTTCACTTAATTAAAATTAATTAGAACTAAGCCCACTTAAATTATCCAATTTAGTCGCCATAAAATTAATAGATTTAAGCCCACTTTTCTTAGAATAAAGTAAATAGACTTAAGGTCATTAAATTAATTAAAATGTAGGCTCACCTTTAGTTTTCATTTCATTTGTAAATAAAAAATATAGACTTAGCTAACTTTAATTAAAATCAATATAGATTAGACTAATTTAAGGACGTTGTGCTTTGTGGATGCATTTTTTATGTGTTTTTTCATGGACTGGCTGCCTTAGGGTTAGATGGATGATTAATTAGGGTTTAATGAAATTGCATGTAATTAGAGAATAAGATAGTAATTCATAAACTAATTCTAAATGAACACGAGACTAAAAGAAGTTGGTATTTAGTTCCTAGAATTTTCTTGTTGTGGTGCTAACTTCTTTTAGAGAATCGAGTTACCACCACCTTCAATTTATTCCAGTTATTACCTTAGGTGGTGACTCCTCATCTCTACGCTATGTCTTTGTGATATAGTAGTGTGTTCCCTGAAGCTCTGAGCTCAAACAGTGTCGCGGTTGCTAAAATATTGGACACGCATTAAACCCCGCCTTCTACAGTGGCGACTCCACTGGGGATAAGAGATACTGATTCTACTTGTGTTCTTTAGAATTATTTTATTGTTGCATTCATTTTTGCATGTCCCTATTAGCCAATGGCGTTGGTTTATAGTTCCTTGATTCCACTAGCTTCCTAGGATTGTAAATTGGGTAACCATTACTCTTAGCTTTAACTCGGTTCAAGAGAGATTATCGGGCTTATCTGACTAGAGTCTATAACCCAAGTCCTAAAGGGGGGGGGGGTAGTCTTCTCTCGAGTTTTCAAAGGATACCGAGCCCTTTTGACCTTAGCTTGTAACTCAAGTCTTAAAAGAGGGCATCTTGCTAAGAGGACCTTAACTTTTCCACCAGACTGAGCACATGTAGTGGCCTAGTAACTTCTCCTAGGATTACCCAAATTGCTTGTGTATGTTGTCATGAGGTATTTCTATCTATAAAAGCCCAAACCCATACTTTAGAAGCCCATTTGGGCTAATAAAGATTGGGCCAAGCTTTTATATCTAGAAATGCTACTTCTATGCTTATTGCTTTGAGAGTTTGGGCATGCATGCCGGTTCTTGATATTCCCTATTCATATTAAAGGCTAAGATAAAAAATCCTAGAAAAAAGACTCACCATTGAATACGTGTGTGGGAGGAATAAGGTTAGAAGGTATGATGTACATTTAACTTGTTACTTGACTTGATTTATTACTTGCTACTTGTTGCATAGCATGTGCATTATGCATACATGCATACATATAGTTCATGCATCATACTAACACCTTTTTCTACAGCCATCATAGATTACTTCGGATCTTTTTGTGTTTAGGAATGGAAAGGTGGCAGGTTAGTGAGAACCGATTCGAGTCCACAATCCATAGCCAAGGAGATTCTTAAAAGTTTAGAAAAGAGTCCTATCAACCCACTCTACCTAGAAGTTGCACAAGCTCTAACTAGTTAAGCAGAAGAAACGGAACCATAACAAAAAGGAAATTGGACTTTGGAAGACATCAAAGGAGCATTGATGGATGACATAAGAGCCATGAAGCAAGATGAACTGAGACAAACCTTACCTGGATTAGCTCCACCACCTGCAATTCCACCTGCAGCTGTACCTATTCCTGCTGCCATACCTCCTGCTTTAGTTATTCCACCTGTTATGTATGGTCCACCTACTGATGCGCTAATTGATAATGCTGAAGGTCAACCTGCTATTAGAAATGTGCCTGCTGCTGAAGTAAAACTTGAAGATATTGAGAATTACATGATAGAGAAGGCAAAGAAGGAATCACTTGAATTAGTACAAGACCATGAATCCAAGTAGATGCAAGCACTAACTTAGAAAATGTACAAGATGGAAGAGCTGATAAGAGGGCAAGGCATGGGTTACTCATTTATTTTGATGATATGTTGCAAGTTGAAGGGGATAAATTGCTTGACAAATTTAAAATGCCTCAACTACAAAAATTTGATGGTACTAGAGACCCAAGGATTTACCTCAACCAATACACAACTACTATGAGCACTACTAAGGCTC
>CATIWM010095140.1:0-18282 GCA_949671775.1 Mallotus repandus | reverse complement strand
TTTAAAGTACTGTTTTCTTTTTTTTATTAATATTTTTTTTCAATATTTTGTTGCTCAACATTTTTTACTGTTTTCTTTTTTTTTTTCTCAATATTTTTTTATATTCAACATTTTTTTCTATTTTTAAGGTACTCTCAACATTTTATTTTTTTTTTGTTCAACAATTTTTTTATTTTTATGATACCATCTTCATTTTTTTTTCGACGTTATTTTTCTCAACATTTTTTTTCTCTTCAATTTTTTTCAAATGAATGATCACGAACTAAACATCTTCAATTGCTGTAAAAACAAGAAATAATTCAACTATTGTAACAACAAGCAATAAACAAAAATTTTTCCTTTATATTCTTAAAGAATAAGGATTTTATTTTTTTACTTTGATTTGTTTATTAAAATGTCTAACAAATTTTTTTTTCAAAAAAAAATCTTAAACTTATTGATCATCAATATGTAACATATTAACAATTTTTATGGGGTATTTGTAACACCCACAAAAAAAAATCAGAAAAAAAGCAACAAAAACAAAAAATGTAACTACACTGAAAACAGAAAAAGTAATAAAAAATAATAACACTGAAAAATAAAAAGCAGCAACATTAAAAAAATAAAAACAACAACAAAAATAATAAAAATGTGTCTTCTTTAAGCCATAATTTAAGAAGAGCAAAAAAAAACATGAAAAATGGAGAGTTGAATTAATAATTCTTATCATAATATAAAAATAATTATAAAAGATTCTAATAGATAATGATAATGATGATGATGGCGATTATGATGATAATAATAACAACTACTACTACTACTACTGTTTTTGAGACAAGTTATATTTACTGTTTATAAAATAAAAAATAAAATTTTTAAATAAAATTTATTTAAAAATATATATTTAAATTAATTAATTTTTTAATTTCATGAAATTCAAATCGACATCTAATGTTTATCTTTCAAAATGCCAATAAAGTGGCTCTTAAAGCTAAAAAAAAAAAGTCAAAAATGAAAAAAACAAAAAACGGAAATGCGGTTAGTTTAAATGTGAAAGACAAAATGCAGCAATGTTATAAAAGAAACTAATGGGTTAAAGTTGGCCATTAATGATATTATTATTATTATTATTATTATTATTATTATTTTCCCTTCATAATTGTGTAATGATTGTTCTAAAGTGAATTTTTTTTGCCAAAATGATTTTGCATAATTGTGTTGCTTGTTCCATCAATTCACAACGTCCAACCATCATTTAACAAAGTCCAAGGCAGGACTGTTCTTGTCCATTATGCCACTCAATTTGGTGGAATGGACACAAATAATAAATAAAAAAAAATTTATGCTAATTCTGTCATTTGATCGGTGGAATGAATATTTTTATCAGCTCCAATGGTGGAATTCTAACCCCTTCTGTTATGGTCCGCCATCTAAGTAAAAACTATCATAAATTAAAAAAAATTTCAAAATCACCATAAAAAATAATTTTTATACAAATCAACTATAAATTAAAAAATATTTCATTTTTTTTACCATAAATCGATAAATAGCCCCGCAACCAATCCGCATGCTTGGAGCCTTGTCTAGCAACATTGAAAACTAGCTAAACTCATTTTCATTTGTTGTATATTCCTCAGAAATATATATATATAATTAAACCAGCACAAATATCAACTAACAACTCATTGACAATGAAAAGCTTGAATATCTTGCACTATTTATTTATTTAATATTTTTTATAAGTAGGGATTTTATTAGAAGAGGAGAAAAACTCAAGTATAAAAGAAAATTCAATTTAGAGATACCCAAGGAAAAAATGCAAAAAAGAAACTCTTAACTTAAGTATCCGTCAGATGAAAAAACTTCCAAAAATGAATATAAAGATATTAAAAGAGGTAAGCACAGCTATTGACCAAAAACTCGAAGCAATATCAAGTACTAGCTAGGAGAGTAGCAACTAGACACATTTTGCATGGTGTTCAATGCTAATTTTAACTAATCCAATTGTTATTTTAAAAAACAAGAACTATTTTTCAAAATATTTATTGCCAAATTGGTACCACTAATCTACTTCTATGTTATAATTACCATTCTATATAACGTAGAAAAATGTAGTCGATAATGAGATAAGTCAGTTTATAAGCTATTCGGAGTTTGAATTGAGAAATTCGTCCCAACTCGATTCATTTATTAAATTAAACAAATTAAACTTGAATTTTATTTCAGAATTTATTTGATAAATGAGTCGAGATCAAGATCATAAATACTCATTTAAGTTGGTGAATAAACTTGTTCAAAGACTTGTGAATTAGTTCATTAACAGACTTGTTAGAAGATTCATAATTTTTATTTTATTTTATTTCAAATTTAATTTTAGTTATTTAATTTAATTAAGTACAACAACTTAATTTTGTTAGTAGATTCGTTAGTAGGCCTGAAGGAAAATTCATTTTTTTAAAAAAATTCAATTTAAGTTTGAGCTTTAAACTTTTTTTTTTTTTTAACTCAAACTCAAACTTGTTTAATGTTTTAGAAGTCTAATATGAAGTCTCAAACTTGGCTTGTTTACGCCATATCATATCATTATCTTCAACTTTGCAACACAAAAATCTCAAATGATGAATAGTTGCCCCAGCTTGTTGCTGCTGTCCAAGTTGCTTGCTGTGACTAATTCAGTAGTGTGGATTAGGTGATGGATATATATATATATATATATATACATTGTCACTTGTTAGTGGATAGACATTAGTTGTCTAATTAAAATGATGATGCCATGACTTTAGGCTAATTCATTTTTTATTGCATCCCTTTTGACGGATCTTTTTATAAATTAAATAATTCAAAAAAAGATTGTAAATACAGCAGATGATGCAATAGAATGCATGATACCTACTTTTCTGGGTTTATCCAATGTTTCAAGTTGCATTAATTTACCTACCCATTTGGCTATTTCTCCTTTCTCATTAACATAATAAAATTATTCAACCACTAAAGTCTAAAGGGTTTACCTTTTCTTTTCTTTTCTTTTCTTTTTTTATTTGTTTTTATTCATTAGAGGCTTAATTGTTTTTGGATTACATGATAAGGAAAGTTATCTTTGTATCATTCACCATAAAAATAATAAAATCGCACGGTGATAATAGAAATTTGAATTTGAAATATTTATAATTTTTACAAGTAATAATTTTAATTAGATTATTATGATTAATTTTTTATAGTCTTCAATTTAATTTTTAATTGAATTGTTGGTCGAATAGTCAAATAATCACTCCTCTTTAAAGATATCTTAAAGTATAAAGTTTGAATTTAAATTTTGTCATCGATTATTCATAAAATTTATCTCAACCTGAGTTGAAAGGGAAACTAATAGGTTAAATGACCTCTTAATAATAATAATAATAATAATAATAATAATAATAATAAAAGATATTTGCAATTAGTGTATGCAAGAATTTTACGTATCCAAAGGAAACGTATCTTACTTCCCATCTCAGTTACTTTCTTAATTAAGATTTGTTTGTTTTCAATTTTGATATGGTTTAAGCACTCTCACTTCAGAAAAAGAAAAAAAGGATAGGGTTTCTAAATTTAGAATGGTTCAACTATGGTCATGTCACCAAAACTTCAATAGAAGTAGCTATAGCCCGCGAAGGTTGTTTGGGTCTCAACTTCCATGGTTTTTGAAGATTGCAATATTGTACAGCGGTTTTGGTGTCAAAAATTTTATAAATATTTCTTTTTTATTCTATATTTATTTCACATTTTAAAATCTAATAATATTTGTTATTTAATTAATTATTTGTAATTTTAATATAATCTGTAATTTAATCAATTTTTTTAAATTACACACTTATAATATATGTGGCGACTTTATTTTAAGATCAGGTTTATTTTTTACTAATTTTTATTATATTATAAATTATGCTAAAATTATTAATACTAAATTAATTTAAAATATTTTAATAAATTTTTATGATTTAAAACAAATCTACATAATATAATAAATGTTGTAATCTTTTATGTACAGTGTGACTTTGGTTTTTTGATTTCGTACAATTTGGAATGGTTGTATTTGATTCTTGGTAATTCAAAGAACTTATGATTTGCATACTGGTTTCAATGAAATTTTTTGATTTAAAAATAAACGGTAAATAAAAGTTTTTAATTTAAAATATTTGATGTTTAATTTTTCAAAATAGTTCAAATCCTTCACAAGCCATGCTCAGCTCTATATGTATCAGCATTTTTATACAGTTTGCGTTAGAGGATTAAAAAAAAAAAAGTTATCGTTTGATCTGAAGTGGAGAAGCATATTTGGATTAAAATGATTTATCATATTCAAGTGATTAAAATATTTTTGATTAAAAGGAAAGTCAAATAGTTTAAATATACAAGTAAAATATGTAATAGAAAAAAATTAAATTTTTAATATAATAAAATGATTACTTTTAGAAGTTTTAGTTTTTAAATTATTTTTTTATTCACCAAAATATTATTAAAAGTATTTTAAATATTTTTTATTTTTTATAGTGTACTGTTATATGTTTGTTTCAACACAAATTATTTGAGTGTATTTGGTTCAAATGAGTTCCACAAAATTTTATGAAATTCATTACAAATTCAAGTAAGTGTATTTAGTTTAAATAAAAATTTTATAAAATTTATTTTTTAATTTTAACTTTTTAATTTGTAAAATTACTTAACACTAAATTTTTTTATTTATAAATTGCAAATGAATCTATTTAAAATTTATTTGTGTTTTTAAATTAACTCATTAATAGAATTAAATCAAAGCAGCTGCAATGAATCTTTAAAAGCGAAAAAAGAAAATGTTTACAGTGTCATGGTTATGAAGTTTGTTCATGTATAATTATCTAGGACGTATAATTTGTATTTTTTTTTTCTATTAAATGGACCGAAACCACACTAAGTATAAAATCCTGCAATTAAAAATCATTTCTCAATATACTTTGCAAGCAATTGAAAATTTTAAAAAAATAATTATGCACATATTAGATTGACCAACGAAAATAGTATTGAATGAATGTACACATTACACAGAATTATTAATAATTGACGTGAAACTCATGTACATTGTTAAAAATATGGATGGCTTTGGCTTAAATTATTAAGAAAACAGTGTGATCATTAATTTGCTGCTGATGATAATGATGATGGATTATATTTACTATTGATTAGTCTTTCGTCGTACTCATTCAATAATGTTCTTCAATCATATTTTTGAATATTAGGGGAACATTAAAGGCATAGATTGACTTTGGAAATGTTTATTTATTTATTTTAGTTAACGAATAAAAATATATAACACATGTATATAAATATTAAATATAATATAATCGATAAGCAAAAATTTTATAATTCTGCAATCATATATATACACGCATTTAAATGTAGCACACTCACAAAAATACACAAGACTTTTATTAATATAAAATGGCCCATTTGAGAACTTATAGAAAACAAAAAGTCAGATCCTGCTTAATAAAAAAAAAAAAAAAGCCTGATCCCATCACTACCAATTGTTATACCATAAATTCATGTTCATATACAATATGAACCACAAGTCTATTATACGTGTGAATCAAAAAAATATGTGCCTCTTTATTTTTTTAGCATTAAATATATTTTTTTTACGTCAAATATCTTTTTTTTTCTGTGTTAAACTCTGTTTTAATTAGTTAGTTAATTGATCAAAACTACGAGGTTTATATGTTTATTAAGAATAAATAAATCTGCAAGTCAAAATTAATGAGTTTGTTGCGG
Source organism: Mallotus repandus (assembly GCA_949671775.1). NCBI lineage: Eukaryota > Viridiplantae > Streptophyta > Magnoliopsida > Malpighiales > Euphorbiaceae > Mallotus > Mallotus repandus. The sequence goes on along the minus strand of CATIWM010095140.1, from coordinate 12,516 downwards.
ATTCATTGACTTTTGCCTGCAAATTTAATGAACATGCAGGTGAAGACCAATGAATTTATAGCATATTCATTGACTTTTACCTGCATTTTCATTGACATTTACCTGCATTTTCATTGACATTTACCTGCAGATTCACATTCAATTTAATTTTAATTAATAACACAAGAACCTCCATTCAATAATACATAAACCTCCAATCAACAATACATGAATATCTATGTTACAACTAATGATTATATATGCACAAACTAAACAAATACAATAAAAAAATCCAATCTAAACAAATACAAGAAGAAGAAGAAGAAAGAGCAGCTATTGAATTTTAGAAGAATTGCTCTGTAACTTTTGAAGCACTTGAGAGACACCATTCTCTTAGGAAGAAAAAGAAGAAGAAGAAGAAGAAGCCACTTATCCAAAAAAACAAAGTGCAGAAAATAAAAGGTAGGGATCGTGACCGGAGAGGAGAAAAAGCCAAGAAAAGAGAAGAGAAAGCATCGTGACCATAGAAGAAGAAAAACCAAAGGAAAGCATTAAAAAAAGAGAAGAGAGCGTTAAAAAAAAAAGAGAGAAGAAGCGTTAAAAAAAAGAAGAGGAAGTGTTAAAATAAAAGACTCACACCTGTGATGGACCCCTGGTCCATATTGCAATATGGACAGGGGTCTATGATATAATTTGCGCATCAATACTCAATGCTTGATCATGTGTCAAAATAAGGATAAAAAGGTCAAATTCATTTTGGAAATTTTTATTGCAAATTAATTATCATCTAAAGTCTTTTGGACTATAATTTATGTATTTATTAATGAGTTTGGTCTTCTTAATTTTTTTGAACCCTCCTACTTTCGTGGCATTATCCTTGTTTGAATTTCATAGCATCTTTTTCCCATGCCTCTGGGCACCTCTGCCGACGATCCTTTTTTTGGTGATTGCCCTTCCTTTCATGATGCCTATGTTAGCCATTCAACTATGTTCTTTAAGGAGTTTGTTCCATCGATTCCTCCTTCAAAGCCTCAAAGCTTTGCCTCCATTATCAAAGGGACTAAACCTTCTCTGGCTTCTTCAGCATAACCAGTTCATAAAGGGGGTTATGTTTCTATCAAGATTAATCAGGAAGCTTATGCCTTTTATTTGGCCAAGTGTAGCCATGCTTTGATTGGAGGAATTGTTATTGCCAAAGATGAAACACCGTGGAAACTCTTAGCTCTCAGAAGAAAACTTTATGGAGTTTAAAGCATTCTTGGAAGCTTATTTCTCTAGGAAGAGGTTCTATTTGATTCAATTGCCATCAATGGAGGATAGAAACAAAGTTTGGAGTCGTAGGTCATTGGTTTTAAAACTTGGCATTCTTTGATTTCAAAAATGGTCTCCTGATTTCGATCCTTATGAACAAAAATCCATAACCACTCAGGTTTAGGTTAGGTTTTATCGATTACCGTGGGAATATTGGCATCCTAACATTCTTGTTGATATCTCTTGTTGCATTGGTATTCCCATATGAATTGATACTGCTACTTTAGAAGGAGATTTTGGCCACTATGCTAGAGTATTGGTTGAATTGGATGTCTCAACTAAGCTTCTGGATCAAGTCATGGTGGAATAAATTGGCAAGAGTCTTTTTGTGGATGTTGTTCATGAAAATCTTTTGGCATACTGTTCAACTTGTTCGAATATATTTTTGCAGCTTCTCAGCTTAATAAAATCAATGAAAATAAGTCTTCGGACTTTGCAGCTCATTCCAAGAAAGCTCCTTCATCGACTCAGACCACAGTTCCAATAAAAAATTCTTTCACAACCTTCAATTTAGCTCTAGTTGTTGCGGCTCAACCAATTCCGAATCAATTGGATGCTGCGAATTTCGCTCCTATTGAAGATCTTTCAGTTCCCTTCGAAGATAAGTCGACAGAGGAGACTTTGTTGCCAGTATGTTCAGATGGAGATAAGAGGTCTGATTGGCTCCATCGATGGATTCTATTCCTAGTTCGGATAGATTGGCGATTGCTCAGGATCAAAGCAATATTGATACATCATCTTTCGAAACTACTATTTAAAAGGACGCACCACTCCTCCTGAAACGAATGAACCTGTTTCATGGGCAGATGAAGTTGACAATAGTAAATGGATTTCTATTAATAAATGAAAAAAGGTTGCTCATGCTAAGTATCAACCAGTCTTATCTTAGTGTGCCTCTAGTCCTAATTCCAAATTTAAATGAAAATTTTATATTGGAATTGTAGAGGTGCAAGTAATGCCTCAACCCTTTGATGTATTTCTAATTTTTGTAGATTGTATCATCCAGACATTCTTCGTCTTGCAGAGCCTAAAGTGCAATTTTCTTTTATTCCCTTATTTTTTTTGAATAATTTGAGTTTTCATTTTGTTGCGGCCAATAATTCTCTTTTACCCACTTTATGGGTTTTAGCGGCTAATAATGTAACTATTTCCTTTCAGTTAAGCAATGTGAAGTGTTGGGCTACTTTGGTTTATAGTAGCACTTCTGGTCTTCTTCGCAGATCCCTTTGGGAGGAGCTTAGGATAATTTTCTTAATTTATACTAAAAGTTGGTATGTTGTGGGAGATTTTAATGCATGTCTTGGTGCACATAAGAAGTCGGGTAGCCACCTTTAGCTGTGTCTTGCCATGATTTCTCTAGAGTCATTGTGGATTGTGGACTATATTCTATTGATACTATTGGTGCTATTTATTCATGGTCTAATGAAAGATGTGGTTCCTCTAGAGTTGAAGAACATCTTGATCGGGTTTTATGTTCTGGTGATTGCTTTGGTGACTGGTCCTCTATTAAGTGTATGGCTTTAGCACATCACTCTTCTGATCATACCCCCATCCTTTTGGATTGTTTTAATTCTTCAGTTGGCCCATCTCCTTTCAGGTTTCGCTCTATGTGGGTGACTTACAGCAATTTCTTTTTTTTTGTTCATTCTGAAAGGGGTAAAGTGGTTTTTACTGGTTCTCCCATGTGAACGCTTATGTGCAAGCTTAAGCATCTTAGATTGGCTTTTCAAACTTGGAACTTTTTATTTTTTGGTGATCTTAATAAAAAGATTACTCATGATTCCCAAGTTTTGAATTAGATTCAAAATCAAATGTCGGATCATGGTTTTTTTGAATCTCTTCATCAGCAAGAGTTAGAAGCTCATAAAAACCTTGATATTAGTCTTATTCAGTGGGAGATGCTTTTTAAAGAAAGCAGCAGGATTCACTGGTTGAAAGGAGGAGATTGCAATACCTCTTTTTACAATCCATAGTGACCATGAAGCGTTCGCAATCTAGTATTTGTTTTCTTAATATTGATGGTAGCCTCACAGATGATGCTTCTGTGATTGAGAATCGCATTCTCATTTTTTACAAAGATCTTTTATGAATCGCACTACTCATGGGGATTTCAGCATTATATCTCAAATCATTCCCTCTTTAGTTTCCTCTGAAGATAATTGAACTCTTCTTTGTATTCCAGATGATTCAGTTATCAAAGATATTATTTTCAACATGGATAGTTCTAGTGCCCCATGTCCAGATGGATTCACTTGAGATTTTTTTACCAATTGTTAGGATATTGTTGGGAAGGATGTATGTGATATGGTGCAATCTTTCTTTTTCACTGGTTATGTGATGCCTAGTCTCAACTTTAGTAATATGGTTTTGATTCTTAAGGTTCCTGGAGCTTCTTCTATTATTCAATTTCACCTAATAGTTTTGAGTAATTTTGTCATCAAAATTATTACCAAAATTATTGTGGAGCGTCTCTCTTCTATTGCTGCCAAAGTTATTTCTCCAAAATAATTTGGTTTTATAAAAGGAAGGCATATATAGCACTGTATTGCAGGGACTTTAGAGTGTGTGAATATGTTGGATAAAAATGGTCATGGTAGCAACATGGCTTTTAAAGTAGATATTTGTAAGGCATTTGATACTATGAATTGGAGTTTTTTTATGGAGGTTCTTCGGTGTTTTGGTTTTTGTGATACATTTTGCAATTAGATTATGACCATTTTTTCTTCTGCTCATTTGTCTATCATTTTGAATGGTTCTGCGAAAGGGTGTTTTTCTTGCTCTCGGGGTGTTTGCCAAGGCGATCCCTTTTCTCCAATTTTATTTTGTATCGAGGAAGATTTTCTTAGTAGATACATTTCTACTTTGGTGGATATAGGCAAGTTATTTCATATGCCTTCTATTAAGGGTGTTAAAGTTCCTTTACACTTTCTCTATACATATGATATTCTTTTATTTTGCTAGGCTTTGGTCCCTAATATGAGAAAGATTATTAAAGATTTCAATTTTTATGGATCTCTCTTTGGTCAACTTGTCAATTGGGACAAGTTTACAGTTTATTTTGGTTCCCATGTTCTTCGCAGCCAGGTTGACAGATTACTGCATATTTCTCACATGCAGCGAGGTTCTTTACCTTTTAAGTATCTTGGTGTTCCCTTGTTTAAAAGTGCTCTAAAGTTGATCCATTTACAGAATATTACTAATTCTATTTTATCTAAATTTGAAAGTTGGAAAGGGAGATTATTTTCAATGGCTGGTAGGGTTTGTCTCATTAATTCTATCATTTATAGTTCATTTATTCACAGTTTTTTGGTTTATAAATGGCCTCAGTCTTTCCTTAAATGGATGGAAAAAGCAATACTGAATTATGTTTGGACTTATTCTGTTATAAGTAAGAAGTTTATTTTGAAGGATTGTTGTTGTCCTAAAAAAGAGGGAGGCTTGGGTGTTAAAACCATTAAATTATTGAATGTTTCTTTGTTGCATAAGCTTGTTGCCTCGCTTAATATTGAAGATGGCTATCTTTTTCATTTTCTTCATTGAAGATTTTTAGATTGTGCTAATCAGCCTCAGGTTATAACTTCTTCAATTTGGAGCTCCCTCAAAGGCATTTATTCTTCTTTTCAGGAGGAATCTTTTTGGATTTTCTGTAATAATTCTTCCTTAAGCTTCTAGAATGACAATTGGTTAGGAAATAGCATTGCTTCTCGTCTTAATATCCCTTTCCATCAACGGAAGCACCTAGATGGTCTTGTTTTTTATTTCTATATTGACCGAGAATGGTGTCTTCTTGACCTTATTTCAATTTCTTTTCCGTATTTGGCTAATAAAATCAGAAATGTTCATGCTTCTTATTTATGTTCTGACATTCTTATTTAGAAGGATGCTTTAGATGGTAAGGTTACTTCCAAAGTTGTTTATAATTATTTGCAAACCAGTCATTCTGTTCAATAATGGTGTCGTGAGGTTTGGAAGCCATATTTACTTCCATCTTATTCTAATTTATGTTGGAAGCTTTTTCATGAGAAGGTTGCTACTGACGATGTTCGTTGTAGCAAGGGTATGTGTTTAACATCTGTTTATTATCTTTGCCAGTTAGCTTCAGAAACTATGAGTCATTTGTTCATTACTTGCCCTTATGTTTCAAGCCTATGAAATGCTATTGGTGATACCTTTGGTATTGTTATTTCTTTGCAGCATGTTTCGGTTCTTGACCTTTTTAAGACTTTATGTTGTATTGATTTTAATACACAATTTAAGCCTTTTTTTATAATAGCTATAGTTTCGATCTTTTGGGTTATTTAGTATGTTAGGAATCAAATAACTTTCAAAGAGTCCTATGTTTCACTTTTCAATTCTCTTCGGTTTGCTTACAAATCCATCAAGGAATGTGAAATCTTCAAGTTGGGTTGTGCTTCTAATTTCCAAAGTGAGCTTTTTGTTATAAGGCATCTTCGGATAAATGTTATTCCATGCAAAGCTCCTTCCATTGTGGGAGTGTCATGGCATCCTCCTCTCTAAGACTGGTTAAAAGTAAACATTGATGGTTCTTATTTGGGTTCTTCGGGTAGAATGGGTGCTGGTGGTATTTATAGAAATACCCGAGGATTTGTAAAGGGTTATTTTGCTCTCTCCTTGAATACTGGTTTTACATTTGAGGATGATTTGTCTTCAGCTATCTATGTAATTGATAGAGCTTGGGATAATGGTTGGTTTAATCTTTGGTTGGAGAGTGACTATCTTTTTGTAGTTAATTTGCTGCGCACAAGGTCTACTCATGTTCCTTGGCATTTCATTTTAGATTGGTCTAGGGGTTTATATCGCATTTCCAAGATGAATTTTGTTGCTTCTCATATCTATAGAGAAGGCAATCAAGTTGCTAATAGATTAGCTCATAAAAGCACTTCTCTTATTGCTTCTTTTTGGTGGCCTATTACTTCAGATTTTGTTTTTCCTTATTTGGCCTTCGGGTATGGTCATGTAACTTATAGATTTACTTAGTCTTGCTTTTAATAACCAAAAGCTTTTCATTAAGCAAGGAGAACAATATCATCCAATACAAAATGCCTCACCGAAGGAGGAATTTCATCAACTAAAGTAAAATCACTTTTAAAACATTTAACCCTCTATGAACAACATTATTACCAAGACGAGGAACAAAGGTGAAAGACACAACAAGGAGTTGTTTTGTGAGATGAAAAATATCTTCACAAAGAAGATCGTGAATAGATCTAGCTAAGCTTTTACTAGTTAGTCTCTGAATGGTTGAGATACTATTAGACTCACATATAATATGTTGTATCCCCTATCCTTGGCTAAAGGGAGGCCAAATTGAAGTGCCAAGGTTCCAGCAACCTTCACATGTGAGAAGACTATTATTTCCCTGCTAAGAACACCATTCTTCCCTCACTATCCCGAGCAACCACACCAATATATATATTGGATTAATAAAATACTCCAACCGCTTTGCTTTTGAGAATGTAGGCATATTGCTCAATCTCGTTAAAAATTGTGTGTTCTTCTTCTTTGTTTTCTTTATTTTTTTTCTTTATATCTCAACAGAGATCATTTTAATGAAAGAGTTAGGAGGAGACTTCCATGAATAAAAAGTTTGTTTTATTGAGGATATTTTAGACAAAGAATAAGCTTGATGCTCATTTTTAATTCTACGAGCCATTTCTAGCAACACTGAAGTTGTCAGACCAACCTTACCATAAACTAACTCATTTATTTTGAACTAAATGCACCATCAGATATAAATTATTTGCTCAATCACCTCTGTATCATAGCTTTTCCTCACTTCCTAGAACCAATCCTCTAGTGAATTAATGCTCCAAACATCAGCTCTAAAACCCAATGACAAGAACCATACCCCCTAAGACCAAAAACAATCTTTAAATAAATGGAGTAATGACTCCTCACACTCACCACATAATGGAAAAAGATGAGAAAAATTAATTTTATGCCTCTTTAAATTCGAGAAACACGGGAGAATGTTATGTAAGGACTTCTATAAAAAAATTATGATCTTGGAGGCAAGATTTAGTTTCCAGATTAGAAGTGGAACTTCCATTAGAATCCCTCATTGCCATATCACAACAAGTTTATATCTAGTTTTGACTTAGTACTACATGTTCTTAATAAGCATTTAGAATTTCTGATTAGATGGAAGCCAAAAACTAAGTGTGATTTAAAGGATGGCTTCAACTTCAAATGGCAAGAAAATATCATGGGTCGTAGAAACTTTCCACCGCTTTGAATTATAGTCAATCAATAATTAAATGTTGAATCTAAAGGTAAAACTCTAAGAACTAGAGGTTTGATACCATTCACTACTTCAATCCATTTTTCTAACCAAAGTTTAACTGAAACATCATTTCCAATCCTCCATCCAACCCCTTCCAAAAGAATACAACAAGAACTCGTAATGCTCTTCCATACATAGCTAGGTAAATAGCATACTTCATCTTCTGTGAAAGAGTAATGTGGATGATACTTGGCAGCCAAAATATGAGCACACAATAAAGTCATTGAGTAAATGCCAACCTGGGGAGGTGAACATAGGCTACCGAGCCAAACACTCGTGGAGGCAACATGAGAACTAAAGGTAGATGTACGTGATGAGCAAGAGTTTAAAGAGGAGTGTTAAATTCTAAGAGTCGAGATGGCAATCTATTCAGGAGATAGACAGTCGTACATACATCATCAGTCCAATATCATCTTGGTGCATGAGCAGCAATTAAGAGTACTCGAGCTATTTCCAGTATGTGCCTATTTTTTCGCTCTACAGCCATTCTGTTGTGGTGTTTGAGAGCATGAGGTCTCATGATGTAGGGCATGAGCTCAAAAGTACTATTGGAATTCATGGTTGACATACTCTCCGCCATTATCCAAATGAAGTATTTATAGTCTGGCTAAGAATTGAGTCCTGATCATGGCATGAAAGGATCTGAATATGCTAAACACTTTATGCTTATGTTTCATCAGATACAACCAAGTCATACATGTACAATCATCAATGAAGGTGAAAAACCATTTAAAACCTAAATTATCTTGGCAATGAGTGGGCCCCCAAACATTATAATGAACTAAGGCAAAAGGAACACAACTTTTATTTGAGTTTACTAGGTAAAATACACGATGACTTTTTGCTAGAGTACAAGTTTGACATATAAACTTGGACTTATAGGATTTTGATAACATACTCGGAAAGAGATGTTTCACATAACTGACTGACGGGTGTCCCAACCTTTGATGCCATAGTATGATCTGTTGACCTTTATTGCTCATCTGGTGCACTGCATTTATTTTGCCCAGACTGAAATCACCCATGTAATACAACCTCCCTCGTTTAGTACCACGACCAATAATCTCCTTTGTGAGAATATCCTGAAATAAGAAGAAATTTGGAAGCATTAGTGCATAACAATGTAATTGCTCTGTAGCCTGGCCTATAGATAGCAGTTTGTTTAATAGTAAAGGAACTAATAAGGTGTTAGGTAAAGAAAATGATGGGGATAATGCTACCTTGCCCGCTCTTATAACTAGGTATGTCACACCATTGGCATTTTCAATACATGCTCATTTGGGTTGATTAAATTCCACAAAGTCTTTGAGATCAAATGTCATGCGGTATGTTGCCCTAGAGTCAATAATCCAGTCAGTCGAAGTTCTCTGCGTGGAGCAAAATAAACTATAACCTTTATTACCTGAACCATTAGGAGACTCAGTTATGTTCACAGTAGAATTAGAACTTGACAAAAGAAACTCGGTACAGGTTGCTCGATCTGAAGCAAGTGTTGCTTGGCTAGTAGTTTTGCTTGGGTCTGTTTCTCAAATTTTTTTCAGATCTTACCACCACTCGGGATACCCATATAATTTAAAGCAGGTTTTCCGGGTGTGTTTGGGATTTCCACAGTGGGTGCAGCCCTCTTCAATTCTTTTGCCCTTCTTCTTTCCACTGATTGAGGATCCAATTTTGGTTATCTGCAAGCCCATTTGAGGAGCCCTGTATCCTTTAGAGATCATTGCGGTACTTAGTTTAGTTTTTGAGTTGCCACTCAGCATGACAGCTTGTTAGGTTTCCTCTCATTGAACCTGAGTATAAGCTTGTTCGACTGTTGGAAATGGTCAGATCTGCAGTACATCACTCCAGACCTTATTTAGCTGATCATCTAGCCCATCTAGGAAGGTGTAGGCCCTATCTTCTTAGATGTTGTTGTTGTAGATTTGGATATCCTCGGAACACTTCATTGGGTTTGGCTGCCGAAAATCTATCTCCCTCCATAACCCTTAGAGAGTATTGTAGTGTGTCTCATTGGATCCACCATCTTGTCTCATCCGAGCTACCTACCTTTTTAGCTCGTACACTTGGGAAGTATCTGATCCGTCAAAAAAGGTAATAGCAACGGAATCCCATACATGTTTGGCAGTTGGATATTGAATGAAGTTGCCAACCAAAGATGATTCCATTGAATTTATCAACCAGCCTTTTACAACCGCATTTTCTATTCTCCACTTCTGGAAGGTTGGATCTGTTGGCTCGGGTTGTGGAGTGTCACCGAGGATGTATCCGAGCTTGTCTTTGCCTGCTATATATATCTCCATTACTTGAGACCAGAGGCTATAGTTTTGGCCATCAAGTTTGATACCCATCTGGATACCGAAGCTATCAATACTTAAAGTTGCTGGGGTTAGGGTCTGGGTCAATGCGTGTTACATTTTCAATGTCAGGTCGTCTAGAATAGCAGCAAAAGTTTTCTCTCCTGTTGCCACCAGGTCTATCAATTCTGCTATTGTTATTGGGCTTATAGCCTTAGGATCGTCCTCTCTGATACCATGTCAACAATAGAGAAGATAATTGAGAAAAGAAGAACTTTTTCTTATATTCCTTTACAAATGATACACATATATATAGTGTTTACAAAATCTTATTTTTGAAAATCCAATCAACTATTTACACAAATTATTCCCTGATTTCTTCCCCCAATTTCTTCCTTAATTTTCTCTTTCCTATTTTCTAAATATTCTATTCACACTTCAACAAATTATTATGAATTCAAGTTTGATTCATCAGTCAACTTGAATAGTTCAGTTTTGATTTCAATTTCATTATAATTTAGTTAATTTTAATTTTTTTTTTCAAGTGAATCACGAATTAGCTAAACACATTATATCCTTAATAATCTATAATAAATTGCTTATTTTTAAGTTACTTATTTCTCTTATGATTGAATAAATGGTAATATTAATGAAATTATAGTTTACATAATATACAAAAATTATTAATCGCGACCTATTAAGCAAATTATAGGTAACATTTTTTGGGGATTATAGTCTCAATCAATTATTCAATTTTGGTAGAGAGACTTTTGACTGGTAAAACTGGCCCGCAATTGGCAATGGCAAATCACCTTCAAATGGTTAACAACTTTGATCTGTGATGAAAATGACAAAAGAGAAAGATCAAATTAGAAATAAGAACCAAGAACATTAAAGTTCCTTTGAAATTTGAATTCGTCTTACTCCCTTTCGTGCTCTTTCATGCATTTGCACTTCCCATGCATATAATGCCAAAAGTCAAGGGGAGTTGCTAAGGAAATTTACTACACTCAAGTATCACATGTAGAATTTTGAATGTGCTTCATTAGAAATGTCAAATCTCAGGTCTATTATATCTACAATATTCTGAACTTTATTTTTATAATTTATAAAATAATTATTTTGATATTTTAATTTATTAAAAAAATTTATTAACACTTTCAGTATAATAGAAAATGTTTAAATACTATTTTATAAATTAAAAATTATTTAAATATATCAAATTAAACTAATGAAAAAAAAATATAAGTCATATATTTAATAAGCTAAAAAATTGAAAATTTATATGTTGACAAAGTGATTAAACATGTTAAATTAAAGAATCGTAAATATATTAAACAGTCAAGACTCTTTGAATTGAAATTTTATATTTCTTTGAAACTTAAATTTGACAATTTCAGTTCTCTAAGTTTCATACTCTATTCCTGTTTTTATGTTGTATTTTTATTTGGGTTTTGATCAAACTAAAAATATAATCGACATGTTTAATCATTACATCCATGTAATTACCATATATAAACTTGTAATTTCAAAGTTTGAATTCTAATTCAGTTAACACAGTTGTAATTTTATGTGGGTTATGGTAGCATATTACTCTAAATCACTACATGATTAAGAAATAATTATTAGTTAATAATTAATTCCATGTGACTGTGCCATTAATATAAAAAAAAATTATTATTGGTTGATTTCAGTGATTTAGAGCCTAGCTAGAGGCAAGATATGAAATAATTGTGTTAACCCCATGATTTTATGTAGCTATTATTTGCTGCTAAATGAAAGGTAGTTATGCCTATTTATTAGTTTGGTTGAGTCCAATGTTGCCTTTTTGTGTCGATACTCGTTAAATACACTGCCAGACACTAGATTTGCTGGTCCAACCAAGAAAAAAGGCTAAATATATGTCACAGGCTTATGACCATATTCATGAGTTTTCAAAATGTTGAATACAATTTAATGATTGGGGCCCTGATATTTTGTTTCTATTGTGTCCAACTAATTGATGCAGGTAAATATTGCATTTAAGATAATAATTTGGAGTAGCATTAATAAGCAATGTTACATTTTCAGAACCTTTATAATTTACTATAAACTTATTCAAATCAGTCGTAAATCCGTGCTTTATGCTGACTATAAATAATATATATCTTTTAAATACTTAATTAAATAATTATAATAAATTAAAAACTATAAATTAATTAAATATAAAAGTTAAAAATTACTATTTTTATTAAGAATACATATTATTTTTAATATGCATATTAATAATAATTATTAAATAAGTAAAATAAAATAAATATAGTAATGGATGAAAAATTACATATTTCTTAGTTTTTAGGTTAAAAAAAGAAAAGTATTTTTATTTGAATATAATAGAATGTTTCAGTTAAAATAAAAGATATTATTGTATAGTATATAAATATTTTTAGAATTTGAGTAGTATTGAGATATGTATAACAATATTTTTAATTTAAAAATAATACTAAATAAATATGGTACATATTTTATTTTTAATTTATGAAGCCAAAAATTTGAAAAGTGTCTTCTTTCATAATTTAGCCTTAACTCTTAAAATCTTATGTATTGAATTATTAAAATTCACTATATTTTTCTATAAAAAAAATACTA
>CATIWM010095028.1:0-13515 GCA_949671775.1 Mallotus repandus | reverse complement strand
CAATTTAATCTTTATTTAATAGCACATGAACTTTCAATAAATAACACATGAATCTTTCTATTACAACTAATGAATTTATATGAACTAACTAAACAAATACAACATGAAAAGGAAAAAAAAGAAATAAAATAAAAGAGAATTGCTATTCATTTGGTAAAACAAAAACAAACCCTTTTAATGGGTTAAACTTTATATTAAATTTGGTTTTAATTAATTAATTTCTCTTTATACTTGTAGTAATTAATGGGTTAATTGATCAAAACAATGAAACTCGTTGATCTTCACTTGTATGTTCATGAGAATCAATGAATTTCCAATTCAAAATCAATGAGTTTGCTACAAGTTCATTGACCTTTGCCTACAGCTTCAAATGAACATGCATGTCAAGATCAATGAATTTTGCAGCAGGTTCACTGACCTTCACTTGCAGGTTCATAGACCTTCACTTGCAGGTTCACAGACCTTCACTGTAAGTTCACATTCAATTTAATCTTTATTTAATAACACTTGAACTTTCAATCAATAACACATGAATCTTTACATTACAACTAATGAATTTATATGAACTAACTAAACAAATATAACATGAAAAGGAAAAAAAGCAATAAAATAAAAGACAATTACTATCCATTCGGTAAAACAACAACAAACTCTTTTAATGGGTTAAACTTTGTGTTAAATTTTGTTTTATTTAGTTAATTTCGCTTTATACTTGTAGTAATTAATAGGTTAATTGAAGTTTATTGATCTTCACTTGTATGTTCATGAGAATCAATCAATTCCAGGTCAAAATCAATGAGTCTGCTGCAAGTTCATTGACCTTTGCCTATAGGTTCAAATGAATAGGCATGTCAAGATCAATAAATTTTGCAGTAGGTTAACTGACCTTCACCTGTAGGTTCATTGACATTCACCTGTGGGTTCACAGACATTCACGTGCATGTTCATAGACATTCACTTACAGGTTCACAAACCTCCACTACAAGTTCACAAACCTCCACTGCAAGTTCACAAACCTCCACTGCAGGTTCACATTTAATTTAATCTTTATTTAATAACACATGAACTTCCAATCAATAACACATGAATCTTTCCATTACAACTAATGAATTTATATGCACTAACTAAACAAATACAACAAAATTATTGAAAATCCAATCTAAAAAATACAAAAAGAAAAAGAAGAAGAAGAAGAAGAAGAAGAAGAAAAAGGAGCAGTTGTGTACACTGGATACTTTACTCTCAGAGAGTTTGTGACCTCAAGGATGGTGAACTCAAGATTGGAGCATATGTACCTTCCATTAGCTTGTGCATGCTCAAATAAGAATATATGGGCACTACACACATCATCAAATACATGGCTTGTGTTCTAGTTATCCATTTATAAAGAGTTTCACAAATTGAAGTACACTTGGTTCTTGGTTTTGTTATTGTTTCTTGGCTTACCTTTTTGCTTCTTCCTTCTTGATATTCGTTCTTTTCAAATTTGATTTGAGTGACATAAAAAAAAGAGAGGTCAAAGATTGTAGCAATGGTGAGAAAAGAAGAAGAATGATAAGAACAAGAAGATTCAGATATAAAAAAAGAAGAAGCCAAAGTGTGAGGAAAGAAGAAAAAGAAGAAGAAGAAGAAGAAAGCGTCAAAAAAAAAACAATGCACGCGCAAAAAAAAAAAAGAATGCGAGCTTAAATCACACGTGTGAGGCACACACAACATCATGGATAGGGGTCCAAAATATAATTTGCGCTCTATGGAGAGGTTGGAAGGAGAAGCTAATTTTCTTTTGGGTTTTTAGTTGGATGAGGGCTTTTCCATATTTGGCAACAGAGTTTGTCCAAGACTCCACATCGAATACTCAGTGGTTCAACAAAAAAAATTTAAAAGTAAAGATAATGAGGATATTTTAATCATTTGAAAATAAAAATTTAAAATTTGTGAAATTCGTTTATAAATTCCAATTATTTTATTAGAATTTACTCTAGATATAGTCAATTCCACAAATTTAAAAAGTTAGATTTGGAAATAAATTTTACAAAAAATTCATTTAAACCAAATATGCATGATGTGGATTTGCAAGTGAATTCCGTAAAATTTATGAAATTCATTTATACCAAACAAACTCTTACACGAAAATACTCTTAATATATGAAATACAAAATTTTGAATCCTAAAAAAAATATTGCAAACATCAACCATAATTTATAGTCAGGGAGATACTCTATCTTTAGAAAATTATTAAACTTACGTATATTCTATTATAGTTAATAGTAAAATTTATAATTTTTAATATACATAGTTAATAGTTGAATATAACATTTTAAATATAACATTTTTTTATATATATTAAAAAAATATAAAATTATAATAGCTAAGTGTTCGAATTATTAGCTGGTCCGAACTATCAGTATTCATAAATCGCTCATTCAATTTAAAAATTATAGTTTTATTTTTTTCAAAACTATAGTGGCATGATATATATATATTAACAACTTTAGCGGCATGAATCATAACTGGGTAATTTTCACCCACGGTACCCAGATTTTGGCTCATGTTTCATTATGGTACCCATATTTCAAAACGTAACGGTAAACTGTCTAAGATTTGGTTCAATTTTCAACAAAGTGTCCAAAGCAGTTTTATGACCTACAATGCTGACGTGTTGCTGAGATGTTAGCTGATGTGTTCGAAAATTAACACGATGGACCAACCATGTGTGAGATGTCAGCCCCACGTCAGATGCAACTACCACGTCACCATATGACACGTCATCAAATGCCACGTCACCAGTTTTTTTACTTTTTTTTCCCACTTCCCCCATCCCTCTCTCATCTCTCTCTCTCTCTCTCTTACAAGCCTCTTCTAACGTCTCCATCTCACCTTCAACTCTGCTCTGTCTCAATTTCTTGAATCGATTTTGCAGTGCAATTTTTAATTTTTTCCCTCTCATCTTAACGTCTCCATTAATCTAAGCTTTTCTTTATTTCATTGCGGGACTGGGGGTATAGAGACTAGTGTGCAGGTGGTAAGCTCTCATCTTTTGCATGTGAAAGAAAAGTAATTTTTTTTTTCAATGCATGTTGCATTTGTGGTAAGATCTACCTCTGATGTAGGTTTCTTGAACTTTTACAGAAAAGGGGGTAAAGGTTAAGTGGTCCTGGGTCGGTGACAGTGCAAAAATGAAGCTTTTTGTGGGGTCCACATGTGAAGATGTTGACTTTGAATGAAGGTAAAGGTGAACACTTTGATTTGAATATTGCAATTTTCTTGTATATTGTGGTAAAACCCTAACTTTTATAATATAAAGTATTAATTGGGAATGTATTTAGTGGGTGAAATACAAAGAAAACAATAGTAATGTATGTTGAGTTGAAAAAAAACAGTAATAGCCTTTATTTTTGTTGAAAATAGACATTAAAACATGTTATTTTTACAAACCCAGCATACTTAGAGGAATTTTGGGTGGACCTGCACTTTTGGGGTGAATTTAGTGAATGGGGTTATTGGGATGGGGAAGTGGAGCATAAGTATTTTAATATTGACACAATATCTTTGGTTAGACTAGTTCTTGGGCATCAAATATAGGTATTGAAGGTGAAGTCCAATTCTATTGGGTAGAACCAAATAAGGACTTTAATTCAGGTAAGAAACTTTTAAGAAATGATGCCTATGTTTATGAAATGGCTTTAAGTGCTGCTGATGTTGGGGAGATAGATGTGTATATCAGACATTTAAGTGAAGAAAAGGTTGAAGAAGCATGCAATCCTGTTAAGGTCAACAATGTAGTTATTGAAGAGATATTTGAAGATAATGACAATGAATGTAATGCTAGGAAGACTGGGGTTAATGCTGCTAGGTCAGACAAAGTTGGTGGAAAAAGGTACTTGGGTGATGGTTTGCTATTGCTAGAAGGACCACCTATGGAAGAATTTAATGAGTCTAAAAAAGATGGTGATATGGATGGTAATAGAAGAGCAGATGCAACTGAACCAACAGGAGAAGCAGAAGCTCATTATGATGCTATTGGGGAAGCAGACATTGAACAATCTGAAGAAGAGAGGCTAAATAACTTTCTTGATCTTGAGTATGATATAGTTAATGGGGATAAGGATTTGATATCAATTCTTAAAGAGACTGGACAATTGAAGAATGGTACTAATGCCAGAGCTGGCCAAGATGAATCAGTTGCAGGGGGTAACACAGAACAAAATGTGTAGACAGAGGCTCAGGTGCACAAAGAAACTGAAGAGCATATATCTGATAATGTTGAGCAACCTGATACTCATGTTCAACAACTACAACAGCCAAGTGACATATTCGAAGTAATATGGGTGGAAGACCAAGATGAGGTGGGGCTGGAATTCGGTCTGGTGGGGTAGCTACAACTGTTAGGTATCAAGATAATGAAGTTGAATCAGATTATGAGTAAGATGAGGAGCTGTCTAGTGCCTCAGATTATGAATGTGAACAACTAGGACAGAAGTTAAAGAAAAAGAGATTTCCAAGTTTTAATGTTGATAAAGATTTAAATAACCCTCACTTTGTCATTAGGATGCTGTATAGGAATAAAAATGAGCTCAAAGAAGCATGCAAACATTGGGGAATTAAGCACAGATACTAGGTACACTTTCCAATTAATATTAAAGTTATGGTCAGATTTGAATGTTACAGTAAATGTGGTTTTTGGATTTACGCTTGCAAGATGAACAAGCATGATGATAATGACAATACATTTCAGCTTAGAACTTTTAATTTGAAACACAAGTGTGCAAAAAAACATAAGAAGGAGCAGTATTGCATGCATATAGAAAGAAGATTTTGAGAACTAATCCAGGAAGCACTATCGAATTTAATGAGCCAAAGGGCCCATTTGTAGGAATGTATGTGTGTTTTGATGGATTAAAAAAATGCTTTTAAAGCTGGTTGCAGGCCCATCATTTGCTTAGATGGTTGTTGGTTAAAAGGGAATTATGGGGCCCAGCTTCTAGCTGCAACTGGGGTGGACCCTAATGAATGCATTTTGCCAATAGCCTATGCTATTGTGAAGACTGAAAGCACAGAAACATGGACATGGTTTCTGGAGCTCCTCAAAGTTGACCTAGAGATGAACAACTCTAACCATTGGGTGTTTATGTCTGACAGAGAAAAGGTACCTTTTAGAACTCAATGCTTAAAATTTTTTATTTGTCTTTATCATTTTTTGATAGCCTTATTTAAATTTTGCAAGGTCTTATTCGAGCTGTGTCTGATCTATTCCCAAACTCGAAACACAGGTTTTGTGTCAGACATATGTGGAAAAACTTGAGTGGGAAGTTTAGGACAAGCACTACAAGCCAGCTGGAGAAATTAAAAGATTTTGTTTGGAATGCAACAAGGTCTACTTACCATGCGAATATGAAATATTGGTTGGAGGAGATTGAGAAGAAGTATCCACTTGCAAAAGAGTGGTTAAATGACAGGCTTTGTGAGCAATGGAGCATAGCCTGTTTTGGCAGCACTGCAAAATATGAGATCTTGTTGAACAATCTCAGTGAGTGCTTCAACAAGTATGTGTTAATAGCTAGAGAGAAGCCAATTATTACAATGTTAGAGATGATCATATCTCAACTAATGAAGAGACCAAATTCAAAGCAAGTGTTGGCTAAGAAGTTCAAGGGAGATATCTGCCCCAAAATAAAACAGAAGCTAGCTGTTAATAAAGAGATGTCTTATAATTATCAAGCTGAGTTTGCAGGTTCTCCTAAAGTGCAGGTTATTGGACCATATGGGCAATTTATGGTGGACATGGAAACAAGAACTCGTGCTTGCAGAAGGTGGGACCTGACAGGCATTCCATGCCATCATACTTGTGCATGCATTATTTATAATAATGAGCAGCCTGAGAAGTACGTGGATGATTGTTATGCTGTTCAAACCTACAGAAAGGTGTATGGTAATGTTATTAACCCTACAAATAGGCCAAATATGTGGGAAAAGGTTACCAATGCACCTGGTATTATTATTGCACCATCTCTTGTCAACACAAAAAGAGGAAGATGAGTTATGGCCAGAAGCAAGGAAGCAACTGAACAAGAGAAACAAAAAGATAAGAAAAAGAAGTCCAAGAAAAGAATGAATTTGACTGGAGTTGTCACAATGAAATGTAGTGTTTATGGACAGCTAGGCCATAATAAAAGACACCATAATGTAAGTGGGGGTATCTCCTTTAGAATTATTTTGGCTTGATTTGTGGAAGTTACAATTATTTATTTTTGGGGTGTCTCTTTTATTGGTGTAGTTCTCAAAGAAAACAACAGAATCAGCTAATGGGGCTGCATGTGACACACCATCATCAACACCAATAACTGTTTAGTGAATGATGGATGTGAGTAAACAATAATTTGTAGTGCACTTTAATATTTAACTTTTTATTGGCAGTGAATTATATTGTTGTTTGGTGACATACAGGGAACTAGTAACATATTTTCATTAGGAACAACCTCTTCTCCAAATCCCTTTGAAAGAGCTGATTTGAGTGTAGGTCAGAGGAGCACATATGTCCAACCATCTCAGCAAAGCACAACTGCACAAGCCTCTCAGATCAGCACAACTTACCAAGCCTCTCAGAGGAGCAGAGCTGACCAAGCCTCTCAGAGGAGCACAATGATAGAGACAAGTGGTCTGCAAAATACAGCTTCAAACACATCTGTAATGCCTAACAAGCAAACAAAAAGGGGCAGGCCAGCAGGAAGACATGCTTCTTCATGATACATGCAATAGATGAAGAAGTCTAAACAATGAATATGGAGGATAATGAGTTTTTTTTTCTTATTTTTTGGATTTAACCCTCGTCAATATGAACTTGGTTGAATGGGTACTTTACTACTGGTTCATGAAACAACATCATTTTATGTTTCAAAGTTCAAACCAAGCTCTGTTGAATGGTTTCAAAGTTGAAACATTAGCAATATAATGTGTCATAGTTAACTACTACTCATATAATTTTTTTTGGCAAAACTTTAAACTGCTACTTAAGCTTAAATATATATAGTTTGTGTTCTTTGTTTAATTTTTTCCTTGCTATGTCTTATGTATTTCTTTGGTTTGCTTTGTATAACATTTCAGACACAAATTTTTTCGTGCATTGAACTTAAAATTTCTTTTACATATCATGGACATACTACATTTGCAACAAACTTCTAAACAACTTTATCCTAAAATAGCCTACAACTATACCTACACCAACACCACACCCCAAAACCGACTACATAATACAACAACATCTACATCATCTTATAACAACAACAGACAAACAGAAGGAAACACATAACCTACTTCATTTTTGACATCTTGACCTTCTTTCTTTCTCCATATTTTTTCTCCTCCTCTAGCCTGTCAATCTTTCTTAATAGCCCAACTATAACAATTCTTGATCTTGCATTCACAGGTGGATCAATCCATTGAAATTAGTTGCATTGGTGATTCTATCATTCAAAGCCATAATAAAAAATAAATCAGCAAATTCATTTTTACCATTACCTAGATAACTCGTTACCATTTTCTTACCTGAATATTCCGGCATCCAAAAAACCTCCTTCCTGGATTAGAGTTCGTCCATGAGGTTCTCAATGCTGCTTCAACTTGGCAAAAATAAGTAGATATTTCGAACTCCATTTCCATGTAGATTTTCTCCCAAATTTCTTCCTTTTCAACTACTTGATGGTTTTTCAAAATTTTTGTGTACAGTTAGCGTTTAAAGAAATATGCTTGCTCAAAGATATTTGGGATTTTCAGTAGAAATTTTATTTATTTCATTTTGTATGAAACAAGAGAGAGGATTAGGGAGAGAATGAATTTAGCGATCTGAGGTTCACACTTGAGTTACAGAGAGGCTCGCGAGAGAGAGAGAGAGAGAGAGAGAGAGAGAGAGAGAGAGATATGAGAGAGGGATGGGGGAAGTGGGAAAAAAAGTAAAAAAACTAGTGACGTGTCATATGGTGATGTGGCAGTTGCATCTAACGTTGGGCTGACATCTGACACATGGTTGGTCCATCGTGTCAATTTTCAAACACATCAGCTGACATCGCAGCACCACGTCAGCATCGTAGGCCATAAAACCGCTCTAGACACTTTGTTGAAAATTGAACCAAATCTTAGACAGTTTACCGTTACGTTTTAAAATGTGGGTACCATACTGAAACATGAGCCAAAATCTAGGTACCATGGGTGAAAATTACCCATCATAACTGGAAAAAAAGGTTCAAATTACATAGCAAACAATACATAACAACCCCAACGTTTTAAGCGCGGTCTCTAATTTAGTGCATTTTTTCTCATAGCAAAAATTATATAGAATTTTATTGAATTAACCAATCATATTAATTTACATTTTAAATTTTTTTTGTTATATATATATATATCATGCCATTTGTGTCTTGGCTTACAATATATATGCACTTAGCATAATCTCCATGCTTTACATGTGATTATTTTCAATTTTTTAATAAAATTAAAACTTATAATATATATTTAAGGGGAAATTACATAAAAAACCTCAATCTTTGGGGGTACTATCAAATAAAACCATATTCAATTTTTTCTTTCAAATATAACAACAACCTTTAAAACGTTATAAAAAAAAAAAGCCCTCTTGTGATGACTGTACTGATAACAGGCGATGAAACTATTTTTTATGATCCATGGAGCCCACTTCGATGATTGTACTGGTAACAAGAGATGAAACAAATGCATTTGCCCCCAAATTGATATTTTCTCCCCTCCAATTGAGTGTTTCATTTTAGATTAGCAGGCTATTTAGACAGATAAAAGTGCAACTTAGTTATTATAACAAAAAACTCAGCATACTAGGTATATGAAATTTCAACTTAGCATTAGCAGGCTATTTAGACAGATAAAAGTACAACTTAGTTATTATAACAAAAAACTCAGCATACTAGATATATGAAATTTCAACAAAAAATTCAGCATTACCAGTACAGTCATCCAAGAAGGGCTTTTTTTTTTTTTTTTATAACATTTCAAAGGTTGTGGTTATATTTGAAAGAAAAAAATTGGATAGAGTTTTATTTGAAAGTACACCCAAAGGTTGGAATTTTTTAATGTAATACCCCCTATATTTAAATATTTAATCATTTAAAAATTTAAAAAAGACTTTATAATTACATTCGTTAATATCACAAAAAAATATGTTATTCAGTAATGGCTAGCTATATTTAGTCTTATATAAGTATTTTTAAAATAGTTAAAATTAATTTTTCATAATTTATTTCATCTAAAATGAACTTAATATAAAATTTAAAATTAAGTAATTTTAAAAATTAAATTAATAATTATTGAAATAAAAATAGTTTATTCTTATATTATTTCTAACAATAAGTTCAAAGCTAATATAACAACAAAAAATAACAAAAGAATATTAAAACATTAAAAAAATTATGCACTAACATTTTAGTGTTATAATATTTTAAAAAATAAAAGTATAATAATGAAAAAGTATAATTATATGAAATAAATTGTTGAATTTGTAATTTATTGAAACTCATCAAAACATACACTTATTAAGTTTTATATTATTTAAGTAGAAAAATAATGAAAAAAAAATTCAACTCCTAACTTAATAAAATAGAGTAATTAAGTTTATTTCTTTGAACTTCAATTTTTTTTTTTTGCAATATTACATGAGTTATACTTTCTTGAGAAATTTAACTTTTATTATCCTTCTTACTTACTTTTATAATGTATTATAGTAATTTATATATTTTTCTAAATTATATGTCTCATCACTATATAAATTTATTCAAATTAATTAATAGCTGTCTATTTAATATCAAATAGAATAAATTATAGGATAATCTAATAGGAAGATGCCAAATTGAAAAAAAAGATACGTAAAAATTATTCAAATAAATGTGTTAATTTTACAAGTAAGAGAAAAAATAGTAGAAATTTGCATCTTAAAAATATAAAACTGATCTCTACTTTTATTAACTTATTTTTTAAATTGAAAAAACTAGCTTTCAATAATTTTACTTATAGATTAATATTAAAAAATTAAAATTATATCAATTATATATGTATATATACACACACATAAATATCATAAAAAAATAGTTAAAATTAAAAATTATTTAAAAATCTTTATATATGAGGTGCATTTTTATAATTTAAGTTAAGAAATTACAAAAATTAAATGCTAAAAAAATATATAAAATATAATTTTATTATTTTCACAAAAAAAGTTTTACTAAAAAATGTTATACATGCATAACGTTATCAATATATTTATTTTTCATAAATATTGAAAAAAATAAAGTGTGAATGTAAATGTGGTGGTGATTTAAAGCCAATAAATTTATGATATATATCAAAATTAAACCAGGTGACAATTTCTAAATCATTTAAAAACTATATATATATATATATAGATTTTGATATATATCATATAGATTGCATTTATGAAACTGGCACAACTTTATATGGGATATAACAATAATTTAGTTATGGTAATTACCCAATTTAGTTATAAATTACTTTGGTGCCACTTCATTATAATTGGTTAATTATTAAAATAAATATTAATTTATTGTTATCAGAATTTGAAGAATTATCTTCCAGCAAAACAAAAATATAATAATTGAAAAATAAATTAAAATATTAAAATTAAAATGCAAAATTTGGTGATTATTGAAGCAATTTTCCTTATGCCTTATAACATGACACAATGATTTTGAAAGTGTTGTAAAGTAATTAATCTTCAATTCTATTGATTAACTAAAGATTATGGTAACATTAAACACTGCCCATATCATTTACGAGCTGAAGAAAATCAATTATTGCATGAAGACTGTCACGATCCAAACTCGGAAGTCATGACCGGCGTTAGGGAACAAGAATTCACACGAATCCGGAATCCGTAGCAAGGCTAAACTATAATTCATACAAACATAAACATAAATTTACCAGAGAATTAAAACTTTTCATAATATAAAGCATCTCCATAAATAATATATCAATAAAAATAATTCTTATAAATAGTTAGGTACACAGTTTCAGTCAAATATCAATATATCTACTACAACAAGCACATACTACTACTGCAGCGTCTAATAAAATACAAGAAAGATGATAATTCAAAATTTACACAAGTTAGCCAAGGAAGAAAAAATCTGGCGAAGAGAACTACTATGGGAGGCCTGATGAGAAAGATCCTGAAAAATAATTGAGGGGTTCAGACCTCGCTGAGTGAATTATTATTATATGCATACATGCAACCTAAGTACACAAGCAATCAAGCATCAATATAATATTAATATTTATTTACATGCATTCATACAGATGCTCGAAATCATATTTCACATCAAAACAAATAAATGCAGAAAGATTTAGGTGGAGGATCGGAGTAGAACCCTAAAATTTTCCCAACCTCAAATATTATGCCTCACTAGCCAACATGCTATATTGTATCCAAAAATATTTCTCTTATCCAATTTGACAGTTGACCGGCCCCAAGAACCCTAGTCAATCGAGCTACAATAGTCTCACTATCGGCATGACTGGCCCCGAGACCCCAGATCCATCGAGCTTCCGTAGTCACACCACTCTCACTCCACAATTCTCAATAATAAATTTTTCATATCACAAATCATATTATCTCACACCAATAAAATTTTATAGCCTAGCATCTAGCGTATTATTGCGCAACAATCCTAGTGTAGCCCATTAGGTAGCACGTTCTACGGCTATCCTCCAAAACATTTATATTATAAATAAAATAATGAAAATTCATATTAAATTATGACAACATCCATTTATCACAATTTATATACACATTAATATATATAAAAACATATATATATATATTCGATAACAATAATAAATAATATTTAATGCAATAAAGCATAATAATTAATAAAATTCATATTTATTCGAAATATGGATGTCAATGACATATTCTACATGCAATATATACATATAATAATAATTCACAGGTGTGCGCTCCTCTGCAGTAATTTGATTAGCTCTGTCCTGGAGGTCTAGCTCTTGTTGCAGCTAAAAGGAGAAATAATAAAATAATTAGAATTAAAATCCTAACCTTATACATTCTAGATTTCTAAAGGAACTCGATCTAGGACATGACTCTAATAGGACTCAAAACTTAACACAGACCCGATGTCACATTTTACGAGAAATCTATCAAAATTCGGCAAAGTCTCCCCTGTAAAACAGATATCTCTCTACTAAAAGTAGAGTTGTTCCTACACGCAAACACACTTCTAAAATTTCAAAGCTCAACATCTCGGGTTGGGCCCCCGAACTACAAATTACGCCCAACCAAGAGCCAACATCACAAAATATATGATAAATAAGTAATTTTCTCAAACCAACAAAATATCTCATAAACTATTAAAAACATTTATTTTCCAAATAAATGATAAAATTATAGTTTTTAATAATATTTTACTAATAAAATTCATAAATGGAATAAAATTCCATTTTACAATTAAATTAGCATAAATTGTAAATAATTATTAAAATCACTTATTAATATCATAAAAATAATAAAATGCTCATTTAACTTATAAATAATAAATAAGTTTATTTTCCAAATATTTTCCCAAAATTATCACTAATTAACAATTAATTGGAAATAACTATAAAAATTATTTTTCATACCTTTAATAATAAAAAATAGTCTAAAACCAAATAATTAACAACAATTTCAATTAAAATCAAACAATTTGCTAAATTCCAATAATTTTCCGGGATTTACTAATAATTAGCTAAAAGTAAGAAATAATTCATAAAAATTATTTTAATACTATTTATTACCCAAAAATTGTCCAAAACATAATAATTAACAATAATTTCAACTAAAATATAAAATTACTCATTTGTACTAATTTTTCCAAAAATTCATTTTTCACATAAACCTTCAAAAATTCATAATAAAAATTCTACACATAATTTCAATAAACTTCATTCACAAAGTTTAATCTACATAATATATAGAATTTATTAAAAATATAAAAAACTTTCCGACCTGGGACTGTCGGGAACAATATCGGAAACAATATCGTGAACAGTAACCCCCGAACCTAGAAAATTCAAAATTTTCATAAAAATAAATAAAAATTATATTTAGCAAGCTCTCAACCTCTAGATCAAATAATTTCAAAGTAGTTATATCAAATAAAATCCAATTAAAGCTTAAATAAATAAATTAACTAAAAATACCTAAATCGAATTATTAAAAAACGGAGTAGTTACCGGAGTTGAAACTCAAAATAGTTTAAAAATTTGAGAAGTCCAGAGGATAAGCTTTCAAACAAGACCAACCTCAACTCCCGTCGTCGCTAGAATCGTCTCCGGTGAGCTATGGAAAAATTCGGCCAAAATGAAGAAAAATGGGAGAGAGGAGAGAGAAGCTTCGCCGGAGCTGGGGGAGGAGGACGACGTCGGCTTGCTGCAACTGGTGGAGGTGTGGTGAGAAGAGGCGGCTGTCACGACCTGAACCGAAGG
>CATIWM010094993.1:0-15285 GCA_949671775.1 Mallotus repandus | reverse complement strand
AGAGTAATATCATTTTAACTTTCTTTAAAATGATGATGAAATTTCCTATATTATTCAATTATTGTATACATATTTTACTATTCATAAATATGTATTGTACTATTCATAAATATGTATTGTACTATTCATAAATAGTATTTTACTATTCGTAGATACATATTTTAAAAAAAAATTTCTAAATCTTCAATTGTAACGTATAACACCAAACTTTTCCAAGATATTATTTCCAATTTTATTAGTAATGTTTATAACATAATTTAATTGAATTAAATGCTTTGTTGAATAGTTGCTTTTAAACGTTCATCTCGGGCTACGTGAGACGAGGTGTGACATAGAATAATGTCATGAGTCAAATAAATTTTTAATTCACGTGTGAAACAAGTGATTTTTTCCTAGTATATATATATAGTGTGTGTTTAGATAGAATCGAACATGTGTATTTTAAAATAAGATTTTTTTTATAAAGCTTTAGAAATATATTGTGAATTTTAATAACTCAATGCATAAACCTTTAAAAAAATGAATGTTGAATTATGAAGAGATCAGACACTTATTAAATTTCTTTCCTTCTCTTCTTTTAGATTTGTCTCTTAAATTTTATTTAATTGATTATCTTCTTGTTGGTGAGTGGAATTTTCCTTCTCTTTTCTTTGGATTCTTTTTATTTAATTGAACATCTATTTGTTGGTAAGTAAAAATAAAGTTTCTACTTGTTTCCTAAAGTTTATTTTCTTGGAACTCTTTGTTTAGTTGAGTTTTAATTCTTGAAAAATTTTAAAATTTAATGTTCCAAAATTACTTATTGAAGTTAATTGTTTAAGTATGATTTTTGTGAAGGTTATGTAAGTCTTGGTTTATACTTGTTGAGAATTCATCTAGGAACAAAAAGATGTACCATTGAAGTTTCAGAAATTCGGTACACCCATGAACAGTAAAAGTTTGTACGCCATGTTCGAAGTTCTATAACTTCAAAAGAAATTAAATTTATTTCTATATAAACCTGAAGATTTTGCCTACAAATTTGTTAGAAATAAGAAAAACTTAATTCTGCAATTTTAATGGTCTTTTAGAGCCACACATTTTAGTGCGCACAATCTGTAGACAGCTTGACCATGCTCAATTAGTGTTGATGTTACTCCTTCTGTACACATTAAATTGGTGTAAAGCCAATTGCAAACCGCTCTAGATATACACACATTTAAATCTGGAGAATTTTGTTTAAGAATATAAACCATATAATTTTTTATGAATTTTTTATTGCACCATGTGAATTCTGTCAAACTAAGAGTCTATTGAGTAGGAGCAGCAAACTTCAAAAGCCCATAACTTTAGGTCTGAAACTCCAAATGAGGTGAATATTGATTCTATATAAACTTGGAATTATTATCTATAAATTTATAGTTTTGAGCTAGAGCTTATTTAGCTTGTATAATGGTCGAATGAAGCCATCCTTTTTAATGCTCAATCTATCAAAGTAATTGAGCTGATTGTGATTCGACCTCTATAAATTTCTTTGTGGTTATCAAGTTGAGGTGAAATTTTTATGGTATATACTAGAAACATATATATAATACTTTATAAAATTTGAGCTTCCAAATCCATCCCTACAATTCTCAAGAATTATTCAAATTTATCCCTGCAAATACGCCTTGGTAGAGTCGGTAGAGTCATTATATATAGTTCAATTGAGTTTTGATTGAGCAAATGGTGAGGTTAGGTTATGGAATCTTGAACGCATGTTAATGGATCAGTGGTGATCATATCTAAATGTGACCATACTAAAATTAAGGATAATTATGGATCTCTAATGGGGGTGAAGTTCAAGTGGACAGCGTACTTGCAGCTATGGACATGCATGTATATTAAGTAGAATATTTTATGAAATGAAAAGTAAAATCTGTATACCCTTACTCCAAAGGTATACCTAGGACGTTAATTAAGTATTCAAAGTGTATACTTGCACTCCAAAGGTATACGTGTTTAGATATGACAAGTGATTAAATATTTTATTTTAAGGAATCGTTTGGAGTATACCTTATGGTAATATATTCGGTATACAATAAGTTGATTTTAAGAATATTTTTGGTATATGTGAGAAGTGTATTTTGTATATGAAAAGTGTATTTATTAACTATCAACAAGCAATTGATGAATGTGTTTTGAGCAATAAGAGCAATGAATAAACACCGGATGGTGGTGGCAGTAAGACTATGTTTGGGACATGGCGGAGCTGGTAAATGTGTATAGCCATTGCCTAGGGCTAGGTACACATTTTACCTTAAAGATGTAAGGCATGCCTAGAAAATATACATAGTTGTTGCCTGAGACCGAATACATATTTTAAAGTGTGTATAGCCGATGCTTAGGGCCAGATGCACATTTTATCTGGCATATGTAAGACCATGCCTAGGATATATGTATAGTCATTCCCTAGGGTCAGACACATATTTTATCTATGGTTTGGCAATCGAGAGAAATTGACGAAAGTGATATATATATATATATATATATATATATATTTGTTGGCTTAAGTGCTGATAACACTTAAGATGTCGTGTGCATACTGACATTATTATATTGCTTTCAGTATAGTATGGGTCCATACTATATCTGATGTCATTGTTATATGTGATCAGTTTACTCTGATAATGCTCTTCTGATAAATTATTTCGTGAAACTGTGTCATTATATCACAATAAGTTATTTTATTATGATTAATGTTATTGAGATCACTTGAGTAAATTAAAATTATTTGTTTACAATACAAAACACTAGTGACCTGTGAGTATATATTTGAGTATATATATGAAACCATGATCTATTTCCTTCTTATTTTCTTATACCATTTGTTACTTTCCTTTATTGTTCACTCACTGAGTATTTCCTCAGAAGTACTCACTCCTCTCCTAACATAATTTTTACAGAGTAGCTGCTGATGACTTGAGTGCGGAAGTGAAGTTAGGATTTCAAAATGGGTGCCGAGAATTTAGTGGGAGTGCATATTAGGAATTAGTGTCTGACCTTTTGAAGTACAGGAATAATTTTGATTTAGTACCAAGTGTACTGTGTAAGAGGGAGATAGTTATGTATTTTTAGTATTTTGGTAACATGGACAATATTATGATATGTATCTGAAGTTATTGTTTCTCTTGCCATCTTGTGTAAATATCTTAACTTATTTTTAACTAATTAAGCTAGTTGGTACGATGCTTATTGCTGGATGGTTATTTTAAGTGACATTGAATTTATTGTATCATTGGAGGTTAGTTTTAGGTAACGTTCCTAGCTATTGGTTCCTTCGATATGCTATTATACCGTGATAATGCGCAAAGATGGTGTCAATAGGAAGGGGTGTTACAAAGAAAATATAATTATTTTTTAGCAATAAACTTTAAAAATTCTTATCCTTTAGATAATGTCAAAAAAAATTATATGATTAATTATCTAAATTACATATAAGCTAAATATTTTAATTTATTTATTACAAATAATATTTATTAGAAATTCATAAATTTATTTTAATTATATTATAGATAAATAATATTATTCTTCCAAATATAATATTATTTCTTATATTATTCTATAATTATATAATATGTTTACTTTTTTCATAAAAGGATCCCTATTATAAATATGTGAATATTTTTAAACAATTATTCTTATATTAGTATTTATTTTTTTATAATGACTCTTATAATGTAATATATGTCTTATATGAATTATTATTAATATTGCATATTATTTAGTATTGACAATATGCTCTATTCATATTATAATAATTTGTGTATTTTATAATTAAAAATTAAAATAAATTATATATTTAATAAATATTTTAACCACGTGCATTGCACGTGAGAAAAAACTAGTATATATATAGTGTGCGGATTTTCAAGAAAGGGAATCATATGATATGCTAGGAATCTTTTATGATAATCATCCGCATCTGAAACGTATTTTAAAGTGAAAGATGAAACATAAATCATGGATCAATTCGCTTTATTACCTGTAGTAGCCCAAGTTTTGGGCCTAAATTCGACTTTTTAAGGCTTCAAAATTGGCTTTTAAAGTTTTATGTTCATTTTTTAGCATGTTATTTGACCTTTTGGGCTTTTTCTTGTAGGGTTCTTTTTTTAACATTATTTATACATCTTATTGGAAGTCTTGAGACAATTTTTTAGGAATTTTAATAGAATTTTGTATTTTCCCCAATCTCGGTATTCTTTGTATCAGTGAGTTTGATGAGAATGAGAAGGAGAATGAAGGATGAAAAGATGGAAGAAGCTTTAGATGAGATGATCATATGAAAATATTGGTACTGAGGAGATGCTTGGAATAGCTATTGGAAGAGAGCCGATAGGTATTAATTAAGTTCTCAACATCTACAAAAATAATTTTTGGTTAATTTTTTAAATGGTAGTTGATAGTTGTTGGAGTACCTATCAACTTTTATTGACATGAACTCTAATTTGGAATTTTTCATGAACAACTCTCATTAATTTAAACATAATTCTTTAATTTTCTTTAGTTATTTTATTATAATTACTTTTTTTTTTGGTAAAATGATAATATTAAATATAATACTATCCTTTTATATATATATGTGTGTGTGCGTGCGTGTGATAATAATGAATACAAATTCTAAAAATTTTAATTAATATATAAAGAACAATACTGTAAATAGTTCAAATACGTAACATTAATTAGCTACTAATTACCAACTTACTGTTTCAGTAACAATTATCAACTTACAGTTATCATATATAAGCAATAGTTTAGTCAAATAGACCCTTAATTATGTTGTTTGTGTTTGGTAGTGGTTCGTGACTCTTCATGCCTATATATAAGCTTAGCTTATATGCTTGGAAAGAGAGATGTTAAATTGTTAGTTGACTTGGAAGAATTGGGTTGTATCCACCAAAAAAAAAAAAAAAGGTCCGCCTTCGTAATTAAAATAAGACTAACATTATCAGTATTTATTTATTTAAATAGTGAAAATTTTAGATTTTTAAATAAAATTCTATATTTGAGTTTTAAACATAAAAATACGTGTTGAAAATTTTTCGATTGTTGATCTACCTGTAAATATCGAAAAAATAATAATAATAATAATGGCATTGGGTTTCTTGACAAGCCCATTTAAACAGAAAGAATAAAAAAAGAAAAGGTGGAATACATAGAGACCATTCTTAACTTGGCTCACGTTAATTAGAAAATGTAATGTGAAAGAGGGATTCCAAGAAAATGTTTATATTGGTTAGGCTAGTCAATGCCCGAGTCGTGTAACATATATAACATTCCACAAATATAGCAAAGTCATGTATATATGTCCACGGCAATTATAAATTTTACGTTCTGAACGAGTTGCACAAATAATAAAAACTGCGAACATTCTATTGAGAAGAGTTTTATTATTTCTTTTTCTCTTGTGGTATTAAAAATTATTTGTGTGTAATTTATATTAATTTATAGATTGTTTTATTGTGATTTTTGTTTATTTGGTTTTATTAAGGTTTAGCTTGTTAGTTTAGTCTTTATTTTCGTTCTATGTTTTGTAGGTGAATTAGGAGTTTAAAAGGAAGAAAAGAGGTGTGTTCAATGTATTTTGGGAAGAATCTCAGCTGCCATCACAGCCAAGGTGCTGACCTCGCAAGTGGATACGTGTGGAAGAGCCCAAGTTTCGATTGCCATGGCAACCAAGAAGCACTAGAAAGGAGTCTATTTGAAGATTTGGGGATTCTAGTTTTTTTTATCCTTTCTCTACTCTTCTCTATTTTGTATTATCATGGTTTTAACTTGTGTTTATTTTGGGATAATTAATATTATGTCTAGCTAGGTTTTCTTTAGTTAGGAATTAATTCTCAAATCTTGATTTGAATATTTTCTAGTCAATTAAATCTTTGATTATTTTACATATTATGTTCATTGAGTTTAATGCTTGTTAGTTATTGATCACCATTAACATGATTTGGGTTAGGTTACAGATTGAGAAATAATAAACGAATTGACCTTTTTTTTTTTTTGAAATTAAATAGAATATCATTAAGAAGAAAGACTATCTCTAGCCAAAATGCCCAAAACACAAGAAGGATGGGGAAAACCACTCCTGGAGACTAGCTGATGAATGAGCCATTTGAGCAAAAGGATGCACAAACTCATTAGTAGATCTTTTTACAAATCATTTTGAAAGAAACTTGAAAGAACTAAACAATCAGAAATGACTAAGTCATAACCTGAATTCCCAACAGAATTACACAGGCTGGACACAATTGATAATGAACCGAATTCTACTACCACATCTCTCGTATTAAATTGTTTCATCCAACTTAATTTACTTATGAACATGAATTTCTTTCGTTAATATTGGAGACAAAATTAACAAGGGAAATCCCTAGTTGGGTAAAGCTACTTAATTTGTAATTATAGAATTGGGGTTACCTAAATTGTAATGAGAATTGGGTTTGGGAACTTTGATTATAGTTATATATTGAATATAGTTATTACTTGAGAGAGATTAACTAGAATTAAAGAGAACCCTGGGTGTGCAAGAATCAAAGAGTCCTAGGCTAGATTTATTTAATGATTGTGATGGAATTAATTCCTAGCAATTTGCATAATCATAGTTTGTTCATTCTGTTTTGTAATCATTCATAGTGTTAGAATTATTTTCCTTAATTTAAGATTTTGATTTGTTAATTTTAATTTAAGCCTTAGACAATAAAAAAATTAGTAGATAGGTAATTAGATTACAATTTTTGTGGGATGATATTCTTTATATTACTTATCGCTACCATGCACTTGCGGTTTTCACAACAGAAATTAACCATCCCTATTAGATGTTCAAAAAAATTATAAATTTTATGGTCTTATGACTAAACACTAATAATATCTTTTAAAAATTGAACAAACTTTCTAAACAGCAATAGTAAGTACTATAATAATAATAACTATAAAAATAATAAATTTTTCTATAATAAATTAATATAAAAGTTATGTTAAAAAATAACAAAGTTATGTTCTGAATATATTTCCTATAAAAAAAGTAATAAAAATGAACTAAAAAAAAAAATTCTATTGGGTCTGGTGCGCTTCTAGGACTACAATTTTCAGGGTTTTAGGCGAAATAACAAGTTCAAGAAAATTAAAAACAAAAACAAAGAAATTGAGATTTGTAGGTGTGCTTCCAGGACTACAAAATTGTTTGTTGGAACAATATAGAACTTATCAATTTAGAAATTGATGAATTTAAAAATTATAATAAAACTTTACAATAATAGCACAGAAATTTTGATTCAAAAAATAAAATCGGGTGTGAAAGATGAGATTCGTACAGGGATGAGAATGTAAGAAATTTCCACTCGGAGAATGGCTACTCATCTGATTATTGAGTATTTATTCTTAAAACTTTGCGTGTTTCTCATTTTTCTCAATATATATATATAACAATTCCTTGCTTTAACAACAATATTTATTTGTCTAATTCTATTTTACGTAAAACACATCTTTTTTATTTCACTCAAAACATTCTAATTTCATTTCATTTAAAACATTCCATTAACATTTCACTAAAAATTTTATCTTCTATTTCACTTAAAAAATATCATATTTTATTATCAATTACCACATATAAGTGAAAAACCCTATACTATTTTTTCTATTTCTCATATTTTATTAAAAAAAATTTGATCTTAAATTGTATTATTTACTGACAATACTAATCTTATATTTCATGCCTCAATGCCTATGGAGCATATTTTTTTAACCCTCTTCTACATTTGTTCTTTATCATATTCAAAAAAGGTACGCTTCTTATCTCTACTAAATATATTACACGAAAAAAGTTAATTGAGACATTAAATTCAAAATTTGATAAGTGTCTTTCTTCATAATTCAATTACTTTTAAAGGTTTATGTGTTTAGTTATTAAATTTTACAATATTTTTTCAAAAAAATATTAAAAAATTTTATTTTACAATACACATGTTCTATTTTATGTAAAATATTTTAATTCTATTACATCTAAAACATTACCTTTTTTTTCCTTAAAAATTTCTATTACATTTAAAACATTACTCTTTCTTTCCATAAAAAATTATGTGTTTTATTCTGGAGTAAATTACATTTACCTCCCTAAAGTTTAACCTAATTCACACTCTCCTCCCTCTTGTGTGAAAATTGAACATTTACATCCTTCAATTTTAATTCTATCAATATTTAAGTCTCTCCATTAACTTTTTCGTTAGGTTTTTTTAAATCAAAATACATTAACTCCTTCTATATATAAAAGTAAAACAGTTTAATCCCTATATTCTAATAAAATAAAATAATTTAGTCCTTCAATTTTTTTAATCATTTCAAATTTTAAATTTTAATACTAACTAAATTTTGGACATATACACATATCTCCATGAATATATTTTTTTTAATTATACAAAAAAATACTAACTCAAAAGTCAAGTTGTAATTTTAATATATTTATAAATAATTATAAATTTATTTATTTTATATTCATTCTTTTATTTAATTTTATTATTTTTTGTTCGGTTGAAAATTAGTATTATCTAAAACTAAAGTAATATATAAAATGAATTATTTTAAAAGAAGGTATAATTAATTAAATAAAACATAAAAGAACAAATAGAAAATAAAATTGATAAAAATTAATGAATTTATTAAAATCATAATTTAATTTTTTAATTTTGAAATATTGATAAGGATATGAGTAATTGTTGAAAATTTAGTAAAAATTGTGATTTTAATTTTAAAATAATTAAAAAATTAAAAAAGAACAACACTTTTTTTATTTTATTAAAGTAAAACGGATCAAAACGTTAGTTTTTATAAACCATAGGGAATAAAAAGTTTAATTTTATAAAATAGAGGGAGTAAAATATCTTATTTATTAAGATACTAATGGAAAATTTAATGGAATTGTTGACAAAAATAAAACTAAGAAATGTAAAAATTTGATTTTCAAACAAGAGGGAAGAAAGTGTGAATCAGGTCAAATCTTAGAGAGATAAATGTAATTTACTCTTTATTCTAATTAAAACATCCCTTTTTTCAACTATTTTCTATTTTTCTTTTATTTTATTTATTCAATTATTATTATTACTATACATAGTAAAAATATATATGTACTCTTAATAAATAAAATAAAATAAAACTATTGCAATAACTTTTTAAATTCTCATTTTTATATTTAATTAATTTTTTATTTTAATTTATTAAAATTATTTAAATAATTATTTTAAAATATGTGTATTATTTGTAGTATGCATAAAGTGCGAATTTACGACTAGTTATATATTAACATAAGACACTTTTGAGCAAAACTCTTAATATTTTTGTATAATGATGTGTAAAAATAACTTAAATTAAAATGAAAAATTACTAAAATAAGAAAAAAGACCAATATTTGCATATAAGAAAATTAACTTATAAGAAAATATAAAGTTTGGTGACCGTTTTTTTACATCTATGTCCTCAAAATATCAAATCAGTATAATTGAATATAAATGAATTAATATTGGTTAAGTGCTAATTTGATTAAAAAAAAATTTGGATGCTTGATTGGAAACAATGAAGGACCAAAGTGACACCAAAGAAAATAAGGCTAGATGAAATTGAAAGAAAAGATGGAAGAAAGGATTTCAGTGAAGAGAAAGGAAAGATTAAATTCGAAAGAAAAGAAAAGATTGGAGATTCAAGGGCAAAGAATTTGAATGTTTAGGACACCCGCACCTAAACATCATGTAAAAAAAAGGCGGAACGAATTCTGTAAGAAGGAGAACGGTGAAAAAAATAGGAAGAACAAAGGAGAAGAAGAAGAAGAAGAGAGCTTCTAGGTTTTGATTCTTCGCGAAGATTGAGCTAGCTTAAGGAATCAACTGGGTCTTGAAAAAGGTGATCAAAGTCTAGAAACTTAGATATTTCTGAAATTAATGAGTCAAATTTCTAGGTTTCTTTTCTTGTTCCAATTCTAAAGTTGTTCTTGAAGAATCACTCTTCTTGTTGTCGGAAATTTCTACCGACAGTTGATCATGTTGTTGGAAAATTGTTGATATTCTTAAGCTATATTTCTACTTGTAATGATACTTTATATGTTGCTTTCTTTCCAAATACATGTTTTAATCTCTTCTTTACATTGTGAATGCTAATCAACCAAGCTTAAAATGATATATATATATATATTTGAATAAGCTTTTTTTTATAAAAAGATAATTAATATTTATTCAATAGAGGGGGAAAACCACTTATATGAAAATACAAGTGATGAAGAACCCCTTCCTAAAACTGAAGAAAATACAAGAAAGAAATAGAGAAAAGGAGTTCCAACAAACCAAAGCAAGACCGTGTACGAATACAATCAGAGCCAAGAAGTAAGTTAGAAGCAGAGAAGCAAAATGCAAGAGTTGAAGCCTTCATCCAAAGAGAAACGCGCATAAAAATGATCTTCACAAGCTGGAGGAAATGAGAGCCCAATAAAAAAACTACGTCATTGTAGTGATTCCAAGGAGACTAACTGATAGCAAAAAACAAAGAGGTCTAGAATTTGCGTTGAAATTTTTTGGAAACGGAGCCACACCATTACTGGAAGAGCAAAAGGAACTTATTCGGCATGACAAAAGAAAGTCCCTACCAATGTAAAAAATAAGACCAAAATTTCATGGAGAAGCTGTAGAGAAAAAGCAAATGATCAGTTGTTTCACTAAAGGAACCATAGAAGGGGCAACGATTCTAAGAAACAAAGCAAATACTGATCATACAAGCGATCTCTGGTTGGCAACCGATTCAATATAGCATACTGAGAAAATAGCTCCACTTTCGTAGGGACAAGAGCTAACCAAATTTTAGCCAAAATGACTGAGTCCAAAGACTTAAGATGATGCAAAAAAAAAAAAAAAAGCTTATAAAGATTATTAACAGAAAAAGAAGGAGGCTTAGCAGACCAAAGAAGCCAATCTTGAACACCCGATAAGATTAAGACTTGTCTGATTATGTCAAATAAAGACTCGAGCATAGAAAGCTCATCAGAAGATAAAGATCTCGGCCATTTTAGATCTCGGCCATTTTAGATGTAGAGACCAAGAACCCGAAGACTAAACAACCATATCAGACAAAAAACCAAAGGGTGAAGTAGAGACCTAAAATAATCCTGGAAATAATGAACATAAGGTAGAAGTACCACACCATTTATCTGTCCAAAATAAAATCATGGAGCCATCACCAACTTTAAATCGAAAACTCTCTAAAATAAGAAGAGCTATATGAGAGCTGTCTAAAACAACATTGGCAATAGAATGCCATAATATAGAAGAATGGCGAACTGAAGCTATAAAATGTTGTCAGCAGGTGGAACTTTATATTTACTCTTAACAGTAGCACTCTAAAGAGAATTATCGTCATCCTGTACATGCCATAGTCATTTAAAGAGAAGAGCTTTATTGTGCAAATTGAAATCGATGACTCGAAGACTACCAGAACTGCGCGGTTGAGTAATATATTACCAATTTACCTTATGCCACGTCCTTGAGCTAGAACCCCCACTCCGAAAGAAATCTGAAATGCAATAATTTAAATCCTTGACCAACAATGCTGGGATTTTAAAAATAGAAAGAAAGTATAAAGGCATAGAAGCAATAGAAGACTTGATGAGTGATAAGCGCCCAACTTGAGAGAGAACACGCCCCTTCCAAAAAGAAAGCTTTTTTTTTTATCTTTTCAATGACCGGAGCCCAAGTAGAAGCTCTCAGAGGAGAGATACCCAATGGCAAATAAGTATTTGAAAGTATTACAGATAAACACTTAATGGTAGCAGTAGTGTCAAGAACAATATGTTGATCCAAATTAACACCAACAAGCTTACCCTTTATGAAAGTTCACCACCAAACCAGATGTGAGAGAAAAATATCACAACATATAAGAGATATTAAGAACATATTTTGAATCTGCTTCCATAAAAAATACAGTGTAATCTATGAATTATGATGGGTTTCTCTTAGTAGAGTGGATCCCACATTTGAAAAATTTTTAAAAAAAAAAGTTAAAAATGGTTGCACCGAAATCGGTGCGGCCATAAAAAAAAAATTTCAAAAATTTTTTTTGTTCCTTTTGTATTCTGAGACTTATATAAAGGCCCTGTATTTGGGAGAAGAAATAAGAGAGCCACAAGCAAAATAAGAAAAAGGAGAGGAAGCTTATGAGAAAAAATTGAGTCCAAAGTATTTTTACTTTGATGAGGGTGAGAGAGTTTTAAGGGTTTGGAAATTTTTTCTCAAAGTGTGAGTGACAAAATTATGAGAAAATTATTTTTGTGGTGTGGGAAACACTTTGAGTACCACTATTTTGGTGAGATCTCTCTTATTGTATACCTCTAGTGTTAATTTAGAGAAGACTCTCTCTTGTACCTACTATTTTTATAGTGGAAGAATTTTTCGGAGTTTATCCCGTGGACGTAGCCCAACACTAAGGGTGAACCACGTTAAAATTTTTGTGTCATTTATTATTATTTATACGGCAGGTTTTATCGCCTATCTTATTCATCCATTGGCCGGTTTGACCGCCTCCATATATTTATTTGTTTGATTATTTCTGCAGTAATTTTTATTTGTATCAGTTAATATTATTTCGCTGCACCAACGCTGTCCAATTTTTCCAACAAATTAAAGATGAGAGATAGTGGCCCCGGAATTAGACAAATTAACTCCTTTTATGAGACCAAAAGAAGACATCTAATTAGTTAACAAAGATAACGACTCAACTGCAAGAATGAATAAAAGTGGTGAAAGGGGGCAGCCCTGGCGAACGTCATTAGTAGAAGTAAAATCAGTAGATGGGGAGCCATTGATTAAAATAGAGGCTCATGACCTAAAAAGACACTCCCTAATCTAACCACACCACTTGGAACCAAACCCCATTTCATTAAGAACCCAAAGAAGAAATTCCATTTAAGGGAGTTAAAAGCTTTCTCAAAATCAATCTTGAACATGAAGCAGCCTATATTGGCCTTTTGACAACTATCAATCACTTCATTAGCAATGAAATAACTATCAAGAATTTAATGACCAGAAATAAAAGCCATATAAGTTTTACCCACAAGGTGATTAAGCGATCCTTTCAACTGATTTGCCAGTAACTTTGCCACAGTCTTATATATTCCATGAACAAGAGAAATAGGATGGTAGTCTTCAACCTTCACCGGATTAGATAATTTAGGAACCAAAGTGATGAAAGAAGTTTTTAAAGCCCCAGGCAACTTTCCAAAATTATAGAAATCTCTAACCAAAGAAAAAATGTCCGATTTAAATGTAGACAAGGACTTTTTGTAGAATAAAAAATTTAAGTCATCCGATCTAGAAGCTTTATAAGACCCACAACTCCAAACCACTTAGCGAACCTTTTCCGTAGAGAAGGGATGCTCTGAAAAAGAATCTAAGGAAGAGGACGATTTAGCAAACGAAAGGTCAAAAATAATCCCATCCACAAAAGAAGCCTTGTTGAACCGCTGAAATTGTCGTTTTATAAAAAATCAAAGGGCCACCATGCCAAAGTTGAGAAGTAAAATTCTTCCTTCGGCGGTTTGAGGCATGCAGATGAAAGAAACGGGTATTTTTATACCCCAGCTGACACCATTGGAAGCAGGATTTCTGCTTTTAAACTAACTCAAGCAAGTTAGCCGCAAACGACATTGAGTCAGATTAAGAATACTTGATTCCTCACAAGTTAAAAGAGGGTGTTGCTCATGAAGAAGATCATATTTGTTAAGCTACACTTGAATTGGAGAAAATAATAGAATTGAGATCACCAAAAACATCATGATTCCAGTAACACAAAGAATTTCGAAGACATTTAAGCTTATGATGAAGCGATGGAAAAGAATAAATGGAGTGCCACATAGTACAAACAGTTTTTGCAAAACTAGAAGCATCCCACCAGTAATCAAGAGGATGGAAAAGCCTCAGATAGTTTATAGGATGAATGCTAGTGAGATAAATTGAATTATAATCTGAAGGACCCCTGGACAAAGATACTAGCTGCAAGAGAAGGAAAGCTTTAATCCACTCAGAGGTAACCAAGGCTCTATCAAGCCTACTCTGACAAACTTGATTCCACCAGGTAAATAATAAACCATGCAAATGTACATCTATAATAGTTGCTCAAGAGATGAACAAATTAAAGGATCGCATACCATCAGAGCAAGCATGAGCAGTGCTTCATTCATCAAGGTGATGAACCTGATTGAAATCTCCAGTGATTAAAGTAGGAATATTGCACATAGTCTATAAAAAAAAAAAAAGCAAACTCTGCCAAAAAAAAGATTGATCATCAATCGAACAGGGAGCATAAATAACCAAAATAATGCAATGGAAAGCCTGTTGAACAAAAGTTCCCTGAGCTGCAATCCAATGTAACCCAGAAAAAGTGGTATAAGAATTAAAAGACTGCTCGTCCCATGAGAGTATAATCCCCCAGCCGAATTAGATGGATCTAATGGATGCCATTAAATAGGACCCATGCCCCAAAACCTTCAAAAAAGAGAGAAGTCAATAGATTGACTTAGTTTTTGTTGGTTTTTTGGCAAAATTGCCAATCCCACATTGCTTAGTTATTAAGAGGAGGGGAAAGTTTTTGGTTATAAATAGACTTCTCCCCTCCCTTAATTAATCATCCCAAAATTACCTTCTCTCATATATTGGCAATTAATCTTTTTCTCTCTCTGTTGTAATATTTTCTTAATTAGTGAAATATTATTTTAGTAGTGTCCGAGGACGTAGGCATAATTGGCCGAACCTCGTTAAATTTTGGTGTTTTTTTTATGTCTATTTAATAGCTATTGTCGGGTATAGTTGTTGTTAATTATTGTGCTATTAAAATTACTTGTCTTGATAGATTTTGTCTAAGGAGGGTGGTTTTTAAGGAGACATCGTGAGCCCACCACTCTTTCCTGGGAATCTACCTTGGGGTGATTTTTAGTACAATCGTTTTCACTCTAGTCACCTGTGCAATAGTTCTCAAGGTGAAATTATTATTAGTGGAAATTAACCTGAATTTCACAACAATTGGTATCAGAGCTCTTGGTTTATTTTAGTATTAGTGGAAATTAACCTGAATTTCACAACAATTGGTATCAGAGCTCTTGGTTTATTTTAGTATGCTCTGTGGTTGCAGCTTAGGCTGATCTTCCACATCAGAAAAAATTTCCTTGGGCTAATTGGCATTCCGCATTGACAGCTATTAAATAGAATTTGTAGCAGAAATGGCAGACAGCACAAAAG
Source organism: Mallotus repandus (assembly GCA_949671775.1). Classification (NCBI taxonomy): domain Eukaryota; kingdom Viridiplantae; phylum Streptophyta; class Magnoliopsida; order Malpighiales; family Euphorbiaceae; genus Mallotus; species Mallotus repandus. Next base: position 10 of record CATIWM010094993.1, on the reverse strand, counting down.
AATCCACATC